>PVIY010026055.1:0-35900 GCA_004026745.1 Myrmecophaga tridactyla
CCCAAGAAGAGGTGTCGAGGAGAACAGGCAATGCGGGGCTCCATTAGCTATGTTAAGGAGTTTAGACTTTATTCTAAAGACAATGGAAAGCCACCGAAGGTTTTTACAGGAAAAAGCCATGAGTTTTTAAAAACGATTGCGCTGACCATATGTGTGTAGAACAGATTGGAGGAGAATAAGAAGGTTTTTATTGGGGTGGCCTCATCTTCCTCTTCATGGTAACTGGTAACTAAAGGGAATCTGAGACAAGGCAGCGTCCGGAAGGCTGGAGCTCCAGGGCAATGCATCAGCAGAGGCACAGATTAGCCCTAATCCTCTCAAGAAATACATGAGTTCACCATGGGGCCTGGGGCAGGCAAAGTTCAGGCCTCAGGTCCGAGATGGGGGAAATGAGGTAAAGGGCAGGGAAGCACGCACGGGTCTTCTGCCCAGGTGTCTCCATCCCTGTCTGAGGCCAGTTTTCCTTTCCTATCGCAATCCCTCTGCCCAATTTTCCCAGCTAGGTCCTTCTCCAGTCCTGGGAGGCTGTGAGGCAGGATTTGTGTTCCGGGGGTTCCTCATATTCTTGCTGTAATACCCCAGCCCCCTTGCTTTGACGTGTTCTGTTTCCTGAGAAGAATTTGCCTTCAGGGAACTTGGCCTCCCGGTCCCATAGTTAAAAGAGGTTTCCGAACAGTCCATAGCAAGTGAAAAACAGCCTGCCCAGTTGGAGAGGAGACTGAGTTGATGATAATCCTCCAGATTGTAGAACCCACAAGGACAGGAATAGGTCAGATTCTGCATGTCACTGCATTCCCAGCACCTTGGTGGTATGTAGTTGTCCCTCGATAGATATTTGTTGTATGAGCGATGTTTTACCTTATTCTCTCAATTCAAAGGTACCAACTCTCATTTCATTTGCAACTTTTCAGGAAAATAAAAGGTAGAGATGACATTAAATATGCACATCAATTATAAGATGCATTCTGATAAGATGAAGGCTATAAAATATGATCAAACAGTACATGTATGGGAGAACGAAGAGCTTGAGTTATAACAATCTTCCCTCGTATTTGCAGAGAACTGGGCAGTTAGTAAAGCTGACTCGTATGGCCAGTTCAGTTGTGAAAGGCCCATTACTTTCTCCTTCTCCTGCTGGTTCTTACTTTCTTGTAGAAACATCCTCAGGCATATGAGTTTCTGGAGCCCCATTTTCTCCTCCTGCAGTAAGTTAGCTCCGGCTCCCGGTCAGCAGTTGTGCACGAATGAGCTCCCTTGTGCCACGTCGCCACTGAATTTAAACGACCGGCTCCACAACATATTTTCTTTGGAATTCATACGAATAATGGAAGTGCTATAAAATGGTGCAGCCAGATTCAAATGAAAGGACAAATGTAGTTGGCCAAAATGAACAATTATAGGAAACAAAGGGAAAATAACGATTAAAGATCTTTCATTACAGCCAGCTAATTATCATGAGTTCTGGACTTAACTGTTCAGGCATAGAATTAAAAACCTTAATTATATTGTCACCTTTGTCTCTCAGCTCCCATTGCCACAAATGAATCCATTTACTGTAAGTGCCGCTGATGAGCAGAAATTGATGGCAGTCCCAGCGAGGTGGGGGCCGGGGCCCGCGAGCAGGGAGGGGGTGCGCCAGGCAGCGCTACCAGGCCTGCACAGCTGGGCGGCATCTGCATTCCAGGACATTACAAATTAGAAGCACTTTTAATGAGACGAATGCAGGTTTGATGGATTTCATGATTTCTTCTCCCCTTCAAACCGCTAACGAGGCTCCTCCTCCTTCTTCCCTTCTCTTAGAGCCGGCCTCTTGTTAAGTGATTGTGTTAATGGTCTTTGGAGACAGGCTGAGTGTGGAAGGACAGGGGAGACTTCCCTTGTGCGGACACGGGAAGGCTCTCCTCTCTGAAGGAAGACAATTCCCGGCTGTTGTTCCAAATGGGAGCCTTTTAAAGGCCCAGTGCAGTGACTGAATGAAACTCAATGACAATGAAACGCAAGATCATTTTGAAAGTGAGGGAAATTGGACATAAAAGCATCAGGATGGTTTGGGAGATAAAATCCTCAAAACTAGCCAGTTGGTCGGTGCAAGGGGCCAGCCGGAGAACGAAGCCAGGCATGGCCACTGGAGGGATAGTGAGATGGTCCGTTTCTTGATTCCAGGATGGGGTGGAGTGCAGCTGGGAGCAGGTGGCCCTATAATTATCATCAAACATAGTATAGTGGTTAAGGGCACAAACTCAAGAGCCAGACTGCCTGAGCCTGACCCTGGCTCTGTTTCTTACTAACTGTGTGAACTCGGGCAAGTTACCTAACCTCTCTGGGCCTCTGTTTCCTCATCTGTAAGATAGAGATATTGATAGTAGTTCCCTCATCAGGTTTTTATGAGGATTAAAAGAATTAATATGCATAAAGCACAGAACAGTGCCTGGCACATTGTAAGAATTATGTGTATTAAATATACGACTTAAGAGAACAGTCCTGAATTCAAATATTCGGGTTCCCATGTACTGACAATGTGACCTCAGGCATATTACTTAATGTCTGAGCTTCAATTTATTTTATAAAATGTGTGGGAGGGGGCCCACCATAAAACCCTGGAGGTTTATATTGGGGATGCAATGAGAAAGTTGACATGAGGGTACCACTGCTAAGTAATATTACTTACTGTATAGGCTCCAGGTTTGCCATGAGCCAGCTTAGATTTCAATGCTGTGGGAGAAAAGACAAATGCGTAGTCATGGAGAAACTGAGCCTGAAATAAGCCAAAAACCACCTGCTAACCGACTCCCTGACAGTGGGTGTCGGTGGGGTGGGTGGGGGGCTTCTGGAGGCTGGCGCTGTGTTGAGGGTACAGTCAATATGCAGGCAATAGGGCTGGGGGACCAGCAAGGAGTCGAGGCCTCTGCCCTCTCTCCCCATCTGGGGATGGGGTGCCAGCGTCGGTGACACTCCCAGCTCCTATCCTTGAGAGAGTCGGGAGCCTGGGTTGCCATGGTGACGTGAGGAGTTAATGGGATGGAACCCCTCGCAGGGCTGGCTGTGGGATGGCAGCCGCAGCGGCACGGTGTTAAGATGCCAGAAACAAAAAGGGTGAGCACCTTGGCCGCAGAGGGTCACGACCCAGCCCAGCTCCGTGCGGATTCCAGGCGCTGCTCCCCAGGGAAAAGGCACGAGGCCTCGGCTAAGGGCTGGTTCTCCTCCCACTGACTGCCCGTCCCCCCACCCCTGCCCCCACCTCCACACCGCCAGATGGGCACGAACTTCCCCAGCTTAATCTCTGCCGGGCCTGGGTGTCTCGGTCTCTGGGGCCTGGCCCTTGCCGTCCGGGCCACCGTTCTGTGAACCTGCCGCATTCTGCCGCCACCAGCTGAAGTGCTGGGGCCGGGAGAGGTTACAACATGGGTTTGAACGGACAGCCAGAGTGTGCTTGTCCATACTACACCGGGGCCGCTTCAGCGCCAGGCCGGGTACGCCCTTCTGGGCTGCGATTCCCCGGGGCCCCTCCTAACACAGGGAGGGACTAACACTCGGAGAGGCAAGGTGACAAATGGGCCACTCAGGGGCCGGAGCTGCAGTCCTCTTCTGCCGCTTAGGATCCACACGACGCTGGGTGGCTACTGACCCCTCGCCCGTAATGCTGCCTTCCTAGCTGCACCACCCAAGGGTGCCGGTGAGGATTAAGAGATGCAGTCCATGCTGGGCGCTCAGTGTGGGCTCAATAAACACCCACTTCGCTGTCATGACTGTCCTTCCTTCAAGCCTGTGTTCGTCTTGAAACGCCCTTGTGAGTGCGCAGCGTTCCTTTGCCTCTTCTTGTGAGGGCCACGCAGGGGCTGCCTCCAGGCTGTGGCCTGAGCCGCTGACCCCAATTATAGGCCAACCATTTAGTGCCTGACCAGGAGCTGACCTTGGGGCCTGAGGAAAGGAACGGGTGAGCAAGCAAACTGGACAAGAGCTTCTCAGTCCTGTCTGCACCTTGGAAGACACTGATGCCAGTCCCGCTTGTGGAGGTCAGGTGTAATTGGACCACGGGAGGATCCAGGAATCACATCTTATTTATCTAATTATTTTAACGCTGCCCCAGGGAGGCTACAGTGCACCAAGGCTAAGACGCCCTGGATAGGTGATCCCCTGTGATCGGATTGATTGGGTGGCTGCACCTGGACAAAAATAATGACAGCCGTCACCTCTTACCAGTGTATATGTACCTGGACTCTCTGAATCCTTGCAGGATAGGAATTAAGGTTCCCACTTGACAGGTGAGGAAACTGAGGCTTGTGGGGTTTAGGTGGTCCTGAACCAGCCACCCCTCTGGAAGGACAGTGAGGAGTCAGAGGAGGGTAATTTCCGTGCTCTTGCTTTGTTAAAATCCCCAGCGGGACTTACCGGCTACAGAGAGTCCTTCTCTATGGCCAGGGTTTGGACAGCCTGGTGGGGTTGAGGCTAGGGGTGGAGAGGAAGGAGCTCGTACTTAAACAAAGGTAGTTTCTCCCAGGGGACCCATCCGCGTGGGGGCTTCATGACCCCAGCGGGCCCTCGGGTGGGCTGCTCCAACCCCCAGCGAGGGTCTCGCCTCCCGCCCCGTAACTGGGACATGTTCATCACACCTGGTGTCTCAAACGTGGGAAGAGGTGGCATTAGAGATGAGGCCAGGAGGAAAATGGAGAGCTCACTCCCGAGGAAATGAATTTATCTACTCCCAGACCCACTGCGGACAACGCTGGCTGGAGGAAGTCATGTATCTCTTTGTGAGATGATTTTAGAAATAGTCAGGGATGTGGTCGTTCTGTGCTTTCCAACTTCAGGGCGAGACAAGGAGAACCGAAGCGTCTTCCCCTGTGGGCTGAGGCCACGTGCGCTGGAAGATGGCAGGAGGCCCCCCGGAGACCAGCCGCTCTGCTCCGTGGCGGGGCCAGGTGTCCCGCGCTAATTATGAAACCCTTTTCTGACTTGGAGTCTTAGCTCCTCTCCACTTCCTTTCGGTTATCTCAGGACGATTCTGGGAGAGCCAGACGATCTAAGCAGAGCTGGGGTGCACAGTATTGCAGCTTCTCTGGGGGTCTCTCAAAAATAAATTCCTCTTTTCTTGTCTTCTCTCCTTAAATTGTAGTCCAGCTTCGAAAGCGTGGTTCTACTGGGCAGCTCCTTTGCCTTGTGAGGCGCCTGGTGCTCACTTCTGTGGAGTCTTGGAAATAGGAGGAGAGGGTTAGTGTGCCAGAGATCCCATGTGTCCCTTAGACTTGTAGACTTCTCCTGCCCATTCACACTGAAGGCAGTTCTGCCTCCAACCCTTTAATTTGGAAAAAAGCCACTTAACGCTTCGCATGAAGGACTGGTGGGTGCAAGATGTGCAAGGCAGGTACCTGGAGTTTCATTGATTTCTTCTGACTGGCTGGACTGCAGTCCCAGGTCAGGTGCTGTTAAAGGTTGGTTTAGGGCTGGGGGGTCATGCCCCTTGGCCTCCTGGCCAGAGTCTCGTGGTGGAGTGAGAATCAGTTGGCCCTGGGCCCAAAAGAAGAGGCAGTGCCTGTGGACACTGACATCCGTAAGGGTGCCTAGGAATTTTGTTCCGGGTACAT
Source organism: Myrmecophaga tridactyla (assembly GCA_004026745.1). Taxonomy (NCBI): domain Eukaryota; kingdom Metazoa; phylum Chordata; class Mammalia; order Pilosa; family Myrmecophagidae; genus Myrmecophaga; species Myrmecophaga tridactyla. The sequence goes on from PVIY010026055.1 coordinate 5,583, forward strand.
GACCTTCACCCTCACTTCTGATTCTGGGGTAAATGGCAAAGCCGGGACCAGGAGCTAGGCCACTGACCCTTTCCACACTATTCTTCCAGTCTCTCCTTGATCTTGCCTTTATCAACATTTTAACTGTTGGACAACTTTTCTGGGGAGGGTGAGAGAGATGAAGCCCACACCTGCGCCTTGGCTCATGCCCCTCGATCTGGGTGGCCCTGCAGGCGACATGCCCATCTCAGGCACCGTGAGTGGACAGGCCAGAGGGAATCATGATGGCTGACCCTTGCGGGTACTCTGTTACTCCAAGTGCTTCATGCGTATTAACTCATTTGATCCTCACAACTGCCTGTGACACAGTACTTTTATTATTCCCGCTATACAGATGAAAACTCTGAGGCACAGAGAGGTTATGCAACTTGCCCACAGTCACACAGCTAGCGAGTGGTGAAGCCAGGATCAAAGCCGGGCAGTCTGGTGCCTCAGACTGAGCTCCTAACCACCACCCCAGGGAGCCTGTATTAGGTCTTAGGGAATGGACAGGGGTTTGTCTGTGGATGTTTCCCAGGTGGCCCCTCGTCCCTGCCCCAGCTCAGGCCACTTATCTCTCACCTGGCCATGTCCCAGCCTCCCCAGCAAAGGCCCATCCAGCCACCCTCTCTCCTCCAGCTTTCAGGGGCCATTCTAACTCACAGCTTCCTAACACACCACTCCTGTCATGCACCTTCCCTCCCCTCCTTGTATGGCTCCCAATTGATTGCTCTCTGGGTCATCCTAAAACTTCTCATCTAGTCTCCCACCACATCTTCCACAGATATTAACCAGCCCAAAAAGGAAGATTCACCACTTTTCCTTATAACCTGTTTTCCCACTTCGGAGCCTCTCCCAAGTTGTTCCTTCTGCCCTGAAGTCTGTTTCTTGTTCCCGATGTGGCTCTGCTCCTCTGTGGCCCCTTCTCAGCCTCGCATCCTGCAGGACTCCCTGGCTGGTATATGGCTTCTTTGTAGAGGAAGCTCCATTGTTTCTCTTTCTGGGTCCTAAAAATATTACAAATTCATTGTAGACAATTTGGAAATTACTGACAACCCCTCAGAAAAAAATAAAAAATAATCTGTAAGGGGTACAAGATGTTTTGGGTTTTCTCTCTCTCTTTATTCCTGCTTCCTATAAGTAATGAAAAGTTCGAAGATTGTGGTGATGCGCACACAAGTCTGTGATAATACTGTGAGCCATTGATTGTATACTTTAGATAGATTGCATGGTATGTGAATATATCTCAGTATAATTGCATTTAAAAATTAATAATAATCCAAAACCCTACCATCCATTGTCAATATTTTGAAGAGTATATTTTCAATCTCTCTTCTTTCATAATTTTTGTACTGTGATATATTTCAAAACAAATAGAATAGGGAATATTATAAGACACGCTCCTCTCCCCCCTTCCCAGCATGCGCTCATCTCCTCCTTTATTGACACAGTCTCTTTACTATGTATATATGCAAATTTAGTTTTAAACATTTTGGGATGATACTATACAAATTTTCCGGGCTATTTTTGTTTTAGGGGAGAGGTGCATAGATTGGAAAATGATCCAGGCTATTCTGAAAGCTGCTTTCTTCCCCTGCTTCATAAATCACAAATACTTTTCTATGGCTTAAGAGTATTCTTTGAAAGTATATACAATAACTCATTCATTTAACCGATCTCTTGTTTTTGAACATTTATAATTATTATAAGCAATATTGCACATCCATGACTATTTACTAATTGACTATTTACTAAGGACAAATTCAGAGAAGTGGAATTACAAGGCCAAAGAACATGTGCATTTTGATATATTCTGCTAAATTGTCTCTTCAAATGAGTATTCCCATTCACTTCCATAAGCAGCATATGAGAATGCCAATTTTACTGCATCTTAGCCAGCACTGAGGATCATCATTTTTATAAAGCATTGCTGGGTATGAATGAGTGGAGGGAGTGATAGGAGCCCTTTCATGGGATTGGCAATGCCTCCCTAAGCTGCTGCACCACACTGTCAACTCCCCTGTTACCAGCTCAGATCCTGCTTCCTGTCTGAGTGTGTGGGAGGGCAGGAGGTGAGGAGGGCAGGGGATGACTTCCAGGCTATCTCAGTGTGGCTTTTAGACTTCAGCAAAGTCTGAGAAATGACAACGGAGCCAAAGTCATCACCCTTCTCTGAGCCAGGTTAATGTGCTCCTCCCTTGCTGCTCGGATCAATACCATACTTACTGCAGATTAGCTAAATGAGCCAGCGGAGCTGAGAATGAGCTTCTGGAGACAATTACTATGGAAAATGCAGCCATATTTTAGTGAGCACCACATGCGTGAGGCTCTTTGCAAATGTCAGTATATATTTGCTTGCTTGACAAAAACAGATCAAACCCGAGTCAGGAGAGTAATCCAAATGATTGGACTGTAAATGATCCTTGTTGTGCAAAGTGTGGAGAAACCCTGACCTTTTGGACGGTGGCTAGCATTTGGATTGTGCTAGAAATGACCAGCCTGGCAAAACTGGCTAGTGGTTGGCCCATGGTGTCTTCTAGTTTATCATGGGGTAGAAGTGGTAGCACTGTTAACCATTCATATGTGCACAGCATTACCTCATCTGTTCTTCACCAGAGTCTTGGAATGCTCGGTAAATGCTTATTAATAAAATGATTCATTCATTTAACAAATAATTATTAACAAGTAATTAACAAATAATTATTGAGTGATGTTGATGTACTGGGCGTCGTTCTAGGTGCTTGGGATACAATGGCGAACAAGACAGGGTTCTTTTTAGTGGAACTTCCAGCCAGGTGAGGTGAGATTGACCATAAACAAGCAAATGGATAAGGAACTTGCATTGAGACAAAGGGAAGGAAGAGGGCGCTGCAAAAAGGAAATACATGGGGAGGGGAGTTGCTTAATTTCCACAGGTGGTTGGCAGAAGCTTTTCAGAGGAGATGACATTTTAAGTTGAAATTTGAAGGATGAGAAGGAGCAAGCCCAGAGTGAGCCAGGGAAAGAGAAGTGGGGGTGGGGAGGGGTTTCCAGTGGAGGGATCAGCTCATGCAAAGGACGTTGAAAAAGGAACGAGACTGGCAGATCCAAGGAACAGAAAGGCTGTTGACTAGGACTAGAGTGTGATGAGAAAGGAGAGAGTAGTGCGTGATTTGCTGGGAGAAGTAGACAGAAACAGGGGACACAGGAAGAAACTTGAATTTTGTTTTAAGGGGGATGGGAAACCATGAGAAGCCTTTATACAGGGAGAGGCTATGATCTAAATGACATTCTTAAAAGATCAATCGAGGTCCTGGATAGAGAATGAAAAATATTCTTTATTCATTCTGATACTGGTTCTAGAAGAACAACAAATATACGAAGATAGGGCTGGCAAGGCAGGGGGAACTGTGGATAAATGCTCCAAGGGCATGCGAGGGCCTGCCAAGGCTGTAGTTTTAGGATGATCCAGAGATCAATCAATTGGGAGCCATACAAGGAGGGGAGGGAAGGCCACGTTCTGAATTTTGCCTGATTTCACATTTCACCTTATGGCTCTCTTTCCCTTGGGAGAGTTCGTCACCGGCATGATTCTCTGCCTTTGTGAAATGGAAAGGCAAAAGGTGAAGGGGTAAAAAGAGTCGGGACTCTTCTAGTGGCTACAATGGGAATATCGACCCACTAGTCCTGCCCTGGGTGCTCTGGTGTGCTAATTTTTACCCTAAAGAGAGTGAGAAGTGTATGCCCTGGATGGTGGGTACCTGGGGGCTCTTGCCAAGCAGAACCAAAGCTGCACTTTCTTAACAAAATTAGTCTTTCTTCTTTCTCTGGCCCCTCCCCATCCCCTGCCCCAGGCACTCACAGAACCCAAATAGCCAACCAAGCAGACCAAAGAAATGCAATGGAACTTCCAACACCCCTTACCCACAAACAGAGCAAAACAGTTAGCTTGCTGAGAGGCTGGATCCAACATCTCTTCCCTCTTTGCGTCTTGGCCCTTAGGTGAGCTGTTGATGTCAACATCTCTCTTCTCTATGCCACGTCCATACCCTCAGGATTCACAGAATACTCCTGCCAGCTTATTAGAGGTGAGCCAGTCATTTATTGAGATAATATAGAGCATGTGCCCAGTACAATACCTGGACCAAAGCAGAGGCTGAGAATAAATATGGCTCCTTCCCCATGCTCTCCCCCACTAGACCATCTGCCCCAAGCGGGCAGGGACAGTGTCAGATTCCTTCCGCCAGCTGCACGCTGCGGAGTCCCAGCACAGACTAAGGCTGTGCATCACTGGACATCTGTTAGAACCAAAGTGTCCTATGTTGAGGCCTTCTGGAACTTAGAAAATTTCAAATGTGGGGTCTTTGCCTGTATTTTTGTCCTGGCAATTGCAAATATTTGGAATTGTCTATATGTATTTATGGTAGTCATTTAGGGTCAGTCCCAAACATTCCTGCTCTCCCCTCCTTCCATGCTCATGGTAGCAGTTTACTTCCTGGCTCCCTTAGAATTTAGGCAAGGCCGTGTGACTTGCTTTGGTCAATGAAGTATGAGTTGAAGTGTTATGTCTGGATGGTAGTGTTAAGAATCAAGTGTAAGCTTCACTTGCAATTTTCTCTCTCCCTTCCTCCCTCTTTCTCGTCTCTCTCTGCCTTGATGATCATGAATATATGTTGAAATGGAGCCTCTTTCAGCTCATGTCCTTATGCAACTATGAGGAGCAGAACCCTTCCCCCCATTAAACCATCTGTATATGCAGTACGAGCTAACCACCAAAGTGTTTCATTTTTTGTTACTGCAGCAACAGCTAGCCTACCCTGACTATTGTAATATTTAAGCTGATTTACAACCATGTAAAAAAGATACACATCCAAGAAATCTGTTTTGTTTTGTTTTTTACCTTCCATGCCATGTACCACAGTCCAACTCATGGGACCCAAGAAGACAGCCCTGCCCCGACCCTTGGGCCATCAAGCAGAGTGAGCGTGTTGCCTGCATCTCTCTTGCTTTTCTTGGTTGTTCAGATTAATCACTGACTTTCCTGTGAAATCCAAGAAACACTGCAAATTCTTTTTCCTTTTGAAGAGAATCCCCTCACTTCTTCTTCCCTAAAAAAGTGATGTTAATGGTAGAAAGGAAATGTCTTTTGAAAAACTGGGAAATTAAATTACATAAGGTTTTCTTCAGGGTCCTTTAAAATGACCCTTTAAATGAATGTTGCTCATCTTTCAGAACTGACAGACTTCTTCCCCCTGCCTCTCCTCCCCCCTCATCAAACTCTCCTTGCCTTGCCCTCACCTAATGTTCCACCCCAACTGATTCCCGCTCTGGGCCCTTCTCCCTTCATTTTGGTCCAAACTCCCCCGCCTCCAGCCTAGAATGTTGTTTTCCCTTTCCCCACTTGCAGAAATCCCACTTGTTCTTCTAGATCCATCTTAAAGCCCCTCACCTTCTGGAAGCTTCCCTTCTTTCGCTCCTCTGTGATCTTTTATTATGCCTTGAAGAATTAGGAATTCCCTGGTTGTCAGCAGCAGATCTCCCCTTGTCTCTCTCTCAAGGGGAAGAGGTTGATCTACAATGTAATCTGAGAGGTTAAGCAGGCAATATCTCAGAACGGAGGGCTCAGAAATCAGGCTGTGACCCACCTCTCCTGGAGTCTTAGGGCTCTTCTTTCTCCACCTCATGCCCCTACATGCTCAGATCACTCATCCTTGTGCACCAGGCCCCAAACAGCCACCCCAACCTTGAGAGTGCACAACCTTTCACCCCAGGGCCAGACATTATCTAACCAGCTTTTCTTTTTTTCATTCAAATTATTGGAAAAGAACCTGATTTACTCAGCCAAGCAGTGCGCTTGGCATCCCCTTCATCAGCTGGGGGTGGAGAGCTGTGCACTGGAGAAGATGGTCCCAGGAGGTCGCTGGGTGGGGAGGCCTGGCAGACATCCCTGGTACCCATTTGTGTCAATCAACGATTTTCACATCTGTCCTCACTGTTTAATTTTTAAGTTCCTCAGGGGCAGAGTCAGACCTAACTCATCTCTATATGTTCCCAAAATAGGGAGGTTCAGCTCCTGTGGAAAGAATAGAGAATATGTTATTATTATCCAACAAAAGCTTTAGCGTTCCTTTCTGCTCATGCCATTTGTGATGGTTTACAGTTACATACCCCAGAAAGACACGTTCTTAATCCTAATCCATTCTTGTGGGCGTTAACCCTTGTAAATAGGGCCTTTTGATAAATTACTTCAGTTAAAGTGTGGCCTAACTCAATCAGGATGGATCTTTTTTAAAAAAATATTTTTATGGGCGGCTGCTGTGGCTCAGCAGGCCGAGCTCCGACCTGCCATGCTGGAGGTCTGGAGTTCGATCCCTGGTGCCTCCTGACCATATGGAAATTTAAAAAAATATATTTTTATTCACAAATCTTCACACACATACAGTCCATACATATGTACAATCACTGCTAACAATATCATCACACGGTTGTGTGTTCATCACCATGATCATTTTTAGAATATCTGCATCACTCCAGAAAAAGAAAAAAAAACACAAAACTCATACATCCCATACCCTTTATCCCTCCCTCTCATTGACCACTAGTATTTCAATCTATCCTTATTTTTTACTCTTTATTCCCTCCTATTATTTACTTATTTTTATCCTTATTGTTTTACTCATCTGTTACCTTGGATAAAAGGAGCATCAGAAACAAGGTTTTCATAATTACATGTCACATTCTAAAAGCTATAAAATTATACACTCATTTTCAGGATCAAAGGCTACTGGAACACAGTTCAACAGTTTCAGGTATTTCCCTCCAGCCACTCCAATACACCACAAACTAAAAAGGGATATCTGTATAATGCATAAAAATAACCTCCAGGATAACCTCTTGACTCTGTTTGAAATCTCTCAGCCACTGAAACTTTATTTTGTCTCATTTTTCTCTTCCCCTTTTGGTCAAGAAGACTTTCTCAATCCTGTGATGTCGGCTCCCAGCTCATCCTGGGAGTCCTGTCCCACATTGCCGGGGAGATTAACACCCCTGGGAGTCATGTCCCACGTGGGGCGGAGGAGAGGGCAGTGAGTCCACCTGCCAGGTTGTCTTAAAGAGAGAGGCCACATCTAAGCAACAAAAGAGGTTCTCTGGGGGTGACTCGTAGGCATAATTATAAGTAGGCTTAGCTTCTCCTTTGCAGGAATAAGTTTCATAGGGGTGAACTTAAGATCGAGGGCTCAGCCTATTGAATTGGTTGTCCCCACTGCTTGTGGGGAATATCAGGAATTCCCCAGATGGGAAAGTTGGATGTGTCCTCTTTCCTACCCAGTCCCCCAAGGTGATTTGCAAATACTTTTTTTTATTCTCTGCCCAAATTACTCCAGGATATATCAGGGCATCACACTAACCAGTACAAAAAATCAGGATCTCACACTCTCTTCAAGATTCCATGTAAATATGATGTTCAAATAAACTGATCATACAAGTTAAATTAGCTAATATGCTACCCCCAAAAAAATTTTACACCAAATAAACATCCCTTCCTTTGGTCTCACACAGACGTTGAAGTTTTAAAATATGGACCATATCATCCTTTACCCTGTTTTCTGATTTATCATAGTCCTATCCACATCAGCTTCATTCATATCTCTAGTTGAAGTCTGATCACTTTTTCAACTTTTTAAACAGCTGCTGTTTATGTTTATATATGACCAGGTTATAAACAGCTTAAAGTCTCAGACTTTAGAAATAACAGTTACAACTCCTGAATATATGTGACTGCTGTAAGAGCTTACAATCTAGGATCCTTTACAATAGGCCCCAGCCTGATAACCCATGCTCTCGACCTCAATTCTCTGAGTTTGTACATTACAGTCAGTCCATATGAGTGAGGCATGATAATATTTGTCTTTTTCTTTCTGACATTTCATTCAACATACAGTCCTTAAGGTTCATTCACCTAGTTGCATGCCTCACAACTTCATTCCTTCTTGCAGCTGCTCGGTAGGTACACCATTGTATGTGTACACCACCGTTCCTCCTTCCTCCCTCAGTCACTGTACCCTCAGGCCACCTCCATCCATTGTGGATCATGAGCACTGCCACCATAAACACCAGTGTGCAAATGTCCATTCCTGTCCCCACTCACAGGATCATACGGCAGCCCCACCCCTACCCTCCTGTGGGACCACCACACTGCCCTCCAAGGGGCTGCACCTCTCAGCTTCCCTACCAACAGCGAATAGGACATCTCCTTCTCCACATTTTCTTTAGCTCTTGTTTCTCTCTGTTCATTTTTAAACACATATCATACATTTTTATTCACATATCATACAAACCGACCTAAGTGAATAGACATGCCTTCACCACCATAATCTATATGAAGACATTTCCTTTTCTTCCCCATGGAATCCATAGCCTTCCCCCGCGTCTCCCCACTTGTTGACATTTAGTTTTGGTATAATGCTTTTGTTACATTCAGTGGAAGCATATTACAATGTTACTTTTGACTATAGACCCTAGCTTGCATCGATTGTACTTTTTCCTATATACCATCCATTTTCACACCTTGCAATGTTGACATTCACTTGTCTCCCTCATGCAAAAACGTTTTCATATTTGTACATTTAATCACCATCACTGTCCACTCTACACTCTAGGCAATCCTAAATTATTCTGTCTCAGTCTTTATCCTCTAGCCTTCCTTCTGGTTTCGTACTTGCCCCCAGCCCTTCTCCCTCAACCAGACTCACATTCAACGTCATTCAATGTACTTATACTATTGTGCTATAATCAGGTAATATTGCTATTGTGGTCTCCATTTCTGAATTTCTACAATCAGTCCTGTTGCGCAATCTTCAATACCAAATGCCCGATCTCTGCCCTACTTCTATCTCCTGGTAACCTGAGTCAGGATGGATCTTAATCCTAGTACTAGAGGCTATATAGACAGAAGGCCTCAGAGAGAGAGATGGGAAAGGGAGCAGCCAGAATCTGGGAGTCACTGGAACCCAGAAGAGAAAGCAGAAGACACTACCATGTGATGGAAAAGCCAAGGAATCCCAAAGACTGCCATCCACCAGAAGATATCGGCCGTAGGAGGTAGCAAGCCTTCTAGCCTCTGAAACTGTGATACACCAATAATACGCCAGCCCATTAAATGGTATCTGTTTTAGCCCACCCAAAACTGAAACACCATCTTCCCACATGGGTGAGCCCTGACCCCACGCTGAAGGTAAAGGGATGGAATAAAGTGGCTGAGAAGCTCAGGCCCGCCATGAACATGAGGCTCACCATGGACAAGACCAACAGACATGTAGAACTGCGTGTTTTGAGACATGAAGCTTTCTTATCTCATCAGTTTCCCCTGCCATTTTCTCTTCCTCCTCTTCCTTTCCCTTCTCTTTCCTCTCCTCCTCCACCCCCTTTTCACTTTTAGCTGGCAGGTGAGCTTGGATAAGGCCGTACTCTGAGAGGTACACAGGAGTTTCCCTTTGGGAGTATGAGACATCAGGATTTCCAGTTGATTCTCTCTGCCCCTAGAGCACTGGAGAGAAGGCACCGGGAGCCAACCCAGAGCTGTGGTGACAGTGGCCGTCACTCGCAGAGGCCTCCCGGAAGACGAGTCTGCAGAGATGACTCACAGCCACACCAGTGAACGCCAACAGAAAACCTCCAGAGAAAGCAGGGCAGGGGCCATGCAGCACACTCTCGTTCTGGGCTGGAGAAGTGTCTGTTCACTGCCCGACTTTTGCTAAGTACACCAACTAATGGAGCGAGAGACAGGAAAGATCTTCACAGGCCACGTGGACACGCAATTCAAATCCAGCCCGGGGAGGTCACAGCAAGTTAGATTCATTTTCATCCTGTCTTTTGTTACAAGGCTAACCTTTGCCTTATAAAAAAAGTTATTTAAAAAGAGATAAGTCAGTGTTTATTTGGCATTTGAAGGAGTTTTCATCCTAGCAATTCTGTTAGCCATGTCCCTATTTCCTTGGGATTCAGCCCAGGAAACTGTTTATTGATCCTTTACATCAGAAATAATTGTTCTGGGTTTGAAATCTATCAAGTATTGGAAATTCAAATTAAGCCATTTGTGAACTTCTGTTTAATGAGGGTTATCAACTGAGTCGTTTATTAGGAGCATCTGCCAACCTCCTCGCCAACTCCCTGCCATTCCTTCAGTCTTTCTTTTTCTGCGCCAAGGTGCAGTTGGATGGGTCTTTTCTTTTGTGTTGAGCATCTCTGTCTTCACAAATGGTGGCAGATATCACCCTGCCTGCCACCCACCAATTCTCTCTCTATCCTGGTTTCCTTGTCCTGTCTTTCCCTTTTGTTCCCTGTCCTTTCTTTCCTGCCCTGTCTTTCCATTTCCTGTCTTTTCTCTTCTATTCCCTCCCCTCCCTTCCAGTCTCCTGCCTTTTCCCAGCTTTGGTCTTATACTTGTCATCATCGTTAGTACCGACAAGTATATCACACTGCCTCCTGTCAGAGGTCTCTGAAGCTCTCCAAATCCTTCTCAACATGGTGTTATGATCCTGGGTTACTGAAGTTTATCACCCACATCTTATTCCTAGCACTTTTTGGTTTTGCCTGAAACGTCTTGCTGGTGTCCCCTAAGTGCTAGGGTCAGGAATTGACTGGCAGATTCCCTGTGCCGCTTCTCGAACCCTCTGCGTTTTACAGAGTGTGGCCTTGTGTTCTCTCAGCTCCGGTGCCCCAGACTAAAAAGTTCTGTTGTTCATCTGAAAGCCCCTTCCTTTTGGGCACTCTAACTATCTTCTGTGGGAATTTGTCAGCCCTGGGTTTATTTGCAGGAGAAAATAAAAAGGGCAAATTGGAGAGCAAGGGTTGACAGGCCCCGGGAGGCCTGTGGGAAGGGAGACAGGGAAGCGGCACCCTCGCCCTCCTCCTCCACACCCCCCTCCTCCTTTACGTCTCTCCCGGTCACCCCCCAAATCTTGGTTAACACCCAGTTCCCTAAAGTCCCACAAAATTCTTGTGTGTTTGTCTTCACTCCTCTTTCTTCTAATTCTCTTTGCTTCAAACTTAGATACGACATTTACAATATGACTGTGTGACAAATTTCTCAGAAAACTCCCTTAGTCGCTTTGTGTTCCCTACTGGCCACTCCCTACCTTTTGGTCCCTGAGGATGATCCAGAGAGCCCATGTATCATTTTAGATAAACCTAGTGTGTTACAAGGCAGGAAATCAAGGACATCCTCAAATGGTAGTGCACCTAGGGGAGGGAGGGAGACGGCCAGATGCTAGAGCATGTGGGAACCATGCTATAGACGAATGCTCTAAAGAGCTGGGGTCAGGGGCTGGCTGATGACCAAAACCCCAAATCAAAGGAGCTTAAGCAAAAACATGGGCTCTAAAATTTATATTTTGGGTAGTGCATTTCCTAAATTAACTTGTATGATCAGTTTAGCTGAACACCATAAGTACATGGAATCTTGAATAGGGCGAGAGATTTTGTTGGATTGCCCAGGTTAGTGTGATGTCCCTGCAAATCCCAGAGTGATTTGAACAGTGAATAAAGAAGTATTTGCAAAGTCCCCTTGAGGGAATGGGGAGAAAGGAAGAAATATTCAACTTCTCTATTTGGAGAATTCCTGATATTCTTGCAAGCAGTGGGGACACCAAATCAATAGACTGAGCCCTTGATCTTGGGGTTTGCCCCTGTGAAACTTATTCCTGCAAACGATAGGCTAAGGTTACTTAAAATTAGGCCTAAGAGTTACCCCCAGAGAACCTCTTTTGTTGCTCAGATGTGGCTTCTCTCTGTAAGCCAACTCAGCAGGTAAACTCACTGCCTTCCCTCCTATTTGAGACACGACTCCCAGGGGAGTAAATCTCCCTGCAATGTGGGACAGAAAGCCTGGGATAAGCCAGGACCCGGCATCAAGAGATTGGGAAGGCCTTCTTAACCTTCCCAAAGAGGAAGAAAGAGAGAAATGAGACAAAACAAAGTTTCAGTGGTTGAGAGATTTCAAGCAGAGCCGAGAGATTATCCTGGAGGTTGTTCTTATGGTTATATAGATATTCCTTTTCAGTTTATGGTGTATTGGAGTGGCTAGAGGAAGTACCTGAAACTGTTGAACTGTGTTCCAGTAGCCTAGATTCTTGAAGATGATTGTATAAAGATACATTTACAATATGGCTGTGTGATTGTGAAAACCTTGTGTTTGATGCTCCTTATATCCAGGGTATGGACAGATGAGTAAATAGCATGGATAAAAAATAAATAAATAATGGGGGGGGGCAAAGGGTAAAATAAATTGGGTAGACGGAAATGCTAGTGGTCAATGAGAGAGTGGGGTAAGGGGTATGGTAGGAATGAGTTTTTGCTTTCTTCTTATTTCTTTTTCTGAATGATGCCAATGTTCTAAAAAAATGATCATGGTGATGAATACACAACTATGTGCTGATATCGTGAGTGTACACCATGTATAGAATGTATGTGTGTGAAGATTTCTCAACAAAAACAAGCAAAAAAGCAAAAAACAAACAAACAAACAAAACATGGGCACTTATCAGTTCACATAGCAGGCCTCTGGCTGGTTGGATCCAGACCTTCGACAATGTCTTCGAATGCCTCCTCTCTTGGGAGGCACCACCACAGAGCAAGCAGGTAAGCACTGTCAGGCTTCAAAACCTGCCCCGCCTCTTATAAGCTGCGTGGCCTTAGGCAAGTTACTTAACATCTTTGTGCCTCAGTTTCCTCATTTGTAAATTAGGGATAAAAATAGTAGTACTTCATAGAGTTTCTATGAACGAATAAACATCTCTATATGTAACATGCTGAGATGCGTGTGGCATGTAAGTTGGTTGTGGTGTCTAAGGATGGCCCTGCGGGAGGCGGCGGCCCAGCAGCCCTGGGGACCCCCGGCTCCCTCTCTGCGGCAGAAGCGGGCTGTTCCGGAGAGCCTGGGAGCAAGCGGCCCAAATAGACAGGACCTGAACTTGCCCCCTTGTGACCCAGGTCTCTTTCCTTCCAGGGAGAGAGAAGCCAGCAGCATCCCGCATCAGCAGAGCCTCCTGCTTGCTCACCACCACGGGAGGAGGCCGGCAGCGCGGCGGGGACGCGGGCCCCAAGGCGAGTGGCCCGTCCAGGTGGCTGGAGCAGCGCCTTCTCCAAGGCCAAGTGCTGCGGCGCCGACGCCCACAAAGGACGCCAAGGAGCTGGGGCGTCCCCAGCCCGCGGGATCCTGGTCGCCGATGCCCAGCGCCTGGTGAGTCCTGGGGCTTCGCCCCCGGCAGGTGGGGTGGTGCTGCGGCCTCGGGGTCACTGAGGAGCCGCCCGGTCTCCGTGCTGAGGCGGATGACCCGGCAGGGCTCCTTCCCCCCGGGGGACGGTGGGTGGCCGACGAGCCATGGCCCCGAGCCCCAGCGAGCGCCTCTCTCCAGGGCCGCCGGGTGGGAAAGGCCTGTCTCTCGGACTGGCTGGCACCAGGTCCAGGTGACCGTGGTCAGGTTGGGACAGAAGATGCAGAGCCCTGCTCTTGCCTGCCCACAAGCCTCCTGGCTCTTTGAGATGCGAGAAAACACTTGGGACCTGGCCCGTGGCTGGCCAGTTCAGGCTGGACCCTTAGGGTCAGTCCAGCCTGGTCCAACTTCACCCGGCAGGTTGTGGTCCTGGGGACAGGAGAACCCAGGATGAGCCCAGTTCACGGACCCAAGAGGAGACCCAGAGCCTTGAATCCAGCCAGGCCTGACCAGCCCCTAGTGGCCAGAAAGCCCCAACAGAGCTTGAGCTCAAGGCTGCTGCACAGGCCATTACCCACCCGGGACCAGGCTCCCCCGGGGCCAGCCCCCACAGTGACCAGTGCCCACCATTGACCAGGGGCTTTGACCAGGACTGTAGCCCCCCATGACCAGGTGCTGTAAATGGGGCTGCATCCCCGAGGCCCCGGTGCTCCCCCAGAGCAGCAGTTGGGAAGGCAAGTTGAGTTGGGCCTTGGGGCGCCCCTGGCCTCACTCCGCCTCCTCTGGTTTCACTCCCTGCCTCTGAGCCTTGAGGATCTCCCTGCCACCTCCCCATCCCCTGTGCCTCTCTGGGGTAGGGTGGGGGGCCGGGGGGCTCTTTCGTGTTCACCAGGCAGCTGCAGGTCCTCTTGCCGCTTTCCTGCCACCGCCTGCCCTCGCGGATGTGGGAGCCGTGCTTCGGGCTCTTTGGAAGCATGCTGCGTCCTCCCAGGCACGCGAGTACCTCTTTTTTAAAGTTACAGCAGAAGTCCCTGGATGATCTGTGGCTGACTCAGCTTGGCTCATATTCCTGCGCTGCAGCCAGTCCCTGTGGCCAACTGCATGTGGTCCCCTCATCGGCCACCCTTGAAGCCAGGGACCAGGGTCTGCCCCACTTAAACGACACAGATCACGAGTCGGGCAGAGGTGCTTGCCTGGAATGAGCACCCAGGGCCGGTTTCCGTGGGATTGGGAAAACCTTGTGTCTGATGCTCCTCATGTCCGCGGTATGGACAGATGAGTAAATAATATGGATTAAAAATAAATAAACAATGGGGGGGACAGAGGGTAAAATAAATTGGGTAGACGGAAACACTAGTGGTCAATGAGAGAGATGAGAGAGGGGGTAAGGTACATGGTAGGTAAGAGTTTTTGCTTTTTCTGAGAACTGGGCTGGGCAGGCAGGAGAAATAGACTAACCCCAACGCCTTGAAAGAACATGGTGAAGAGACCCCGGGAGTGGTCTTTGACTCTCTAATGCTGTTATCAGAGTGGGGTTGGGTTTATTTGCCGGAGGGTGGTTAGGGAGCTAGGGAAGACCAATGGGGAGGAAAATGGGAAGTAAATTTGAACTCAACATATGGAAATACCAAATTGGAGGGCTTTTGCTCTGGGAGGTGGTCCGCGTCCTGTTCCTGCAGGTGGGCAGGAGTAGCCATGCATTTTATTGAGAATTTTGTAAAGGCAATTCACATACTGGGGAGGGAGTGGGATACATCAGTGACTTTCGAAAATTTTTACTGTGAACCATGGAAATTGATTTATATTGTGAACCAACACACACGCACACAGTTGAAACAAAGGTGTCAGTTTCTCAAAGCAATTTTACCTTTACTATGGGCAATGCCCTCTGACACTATGTTTTTTTCTTTTATTTCATTTTTAAAACATTCTCAGCTCAGTAAATTGATTTCCCAGCCTGGATTTTGGAAACCTGGACTAGAGACCTCAGAGGTCCCAGCAGCTCAGTGATTCTGGGATTCTATGATATGTACCATTGGGCTAAGTAGAAGGAAATGTGGTTTGGTGTTAACGAAGTATCACCTGAGTAATAAGCAGCGACACTGGGACTAGAGCCCACCTCTCTGGACTCCTAAAATAGTGCTCCTGTTACATAACCCACAGCCCTACTCCTGACGCTCCTTCAGGGTCCCCTTTCCCATCTCTGGATGACCACCCCATCAGCCCATGAGATGGAATATTTGTGACTACACTGCAGACACCTTCAGAGGCTCCCGCATTGTCCACAGCATGAAGTTCCAATGTCTTTGTCTGCTGATCCCATTGACCTTCCCAGGCACCTTTCCACCAAAGCTCTATCCCCTTTAAGCTGCCTGTTCTCCACACCTAATTCTATACTTTTATGTCCATCCCTCCCTTAGCCTGGGTGTCCTTCCCCCATTTCCCCTTTTCTAAATTTTCCTTATCCTCCCAAGGGCAGTGCCAGTGTCCTTCTCCTAGGAGCCTCCTATGATCATTTCTCCATCTGGCAATGCCTTCAGCTCTTTTGAGCCCTCTCAGCCTTGTATTGTTCCTGTCCCTCCTGGATCATGAAACCTTTAAAGCAGAGAATTGTGTTGTTTGTTTTTGAGTTTCCCACAATGCTTAGCCTAGCGGTATGTCCAGAGAAGATGGTCAGTAAATGCTTAAATGTGGATGGATGGATGGATTTCATAACTCTAAATTGAATTCATTCTTTCATTCAGCATGTATTTTGAGCATCTACTATTTGCCAGGTACTATTCTTGGCATTGGGAACTCCACAGTGAACAAAACAGACACAGATCCCTACCCTTACACTCTAGTAGGGGGAGATAATGAACAAAACAAAATAGATGGTGCATTAGATGGTAATAAGGGCTAAAGAGAAAAATGGAACATGGAAAGAGATAGGAAGTATTAGGGATATTGGAATTGTATATAGGGTGGCCAAGGAAGGTGTCCTTGAGAAGGTGATTTTGAGTAAATACATGATAAAAAGAAGAAGAGTAAGCCATGCGGATATATGTAGGGAGAGCCTCCCAGGTAGAGGGAAAAGCAGGGACAAAGGTCCTGTGGCAGGTATATGTCTGTCCTGTGCAAGGAATAGCAGGAGCCAAGTGGCTGGGGCAGAGTAAATGAGGGAGCAGTGGTGGCAGCTGAGGCCAGAGAGGGAAAGGAGATAGAGCTTTGTCACGAATTGATAGGAAGAAGATTCTGAAATGGAGATCAGTGAGCAGGAGGTTTGTTAGGGAGTGCTTCTGGGATCAATGCCCAATTAGGGGAAGGGAAGGAAGAAAATGGAAGGAAAGAAAGCAGGACCTGGCAGGGGGAGAAGTTGAGCAGTGATGCAGTCTCGATGGAGGCTCAGCCGACCCTACAGGGACAACTGAAGACGGCCTAACCCTTCAAAGGCATCCTGATTGGGATGGGAACACCAGGCCTTCTATGCCTGTGTTGAGCAGGCATCAGGTACAGGCCACTCTGGGAAGGGAGATGGTGAGGGGACTTTCTTCCGATGAGCAACTCTGGAAGGGGCGGTGTGTCTCCGGTTCTCCTGCCAGCACTCGGGCGGGTGAGTCTTCAGGGGCTGTCGTGGCATCCACCAGGGCCTTTGACCAAGGTGAGGACCCGGGAGTTTCTCTGAGTTACAGGGAGGCACTAGGAGGTTTTGAGAAGAGGAGAGATGTGAGCGGACTTGTATTTTCAGAGGATCAGTTGGCCTGCTGTATGGAGAGGAAGTGAGGAAGATGAGTAAGGAATCTTCTGCATATAATCCAAGTGAGACCAAGAGAGAAGCAGGAGAGGGGTGAGAAGTGATCAGCTTCTGGACAGATCCTGTAAGCAGAGCTGATAGAGTCTGTGGACAGAGTAGATGATGGATTTGAGAGAAATAGAGAAGGAAGGATGATTCTGGGGGTTTCAGCCTGAGCAACTCAAAGGAAAGAGTTGTGATTAATTGAGCTGAGAATGACAAGGTAGAGAGGACTCTGGGGAGGAAGTGGTGAGGCTGTTTCACACGTTAGGTTTGAGATGCCCATTGCACATCCAAGTAGAGCTGCCCTGGTATGGGGTGTATTAGTTTGGGGGTCTGGGTTTATTAGTTTGGGGGTCACTAGCAGGTAATCGGTGGAGGTGTTTGTGCATGCGGGTATGCACACACGTGTGCACTGTTCGGGTAAAGAATTAACATCTCAGACCCAGGGCTCTCCGCTTCTGATCTGTTCCAGGCATGGACTGAGCGGGTGGTGCTTCAGGGAACCCAGGCCAGGCTCTGCGGGAACCTCATGGGACGCCCGCCTCCCACCACAGGGTCCGCAGTGGTCTGAGCTACTGAATTAAGGGACAGAGGAGCAGGACAGTCTCGATATTGAGGGGTATTGGACAAAATGCCACTAAGGTTCGCTCCCACCCTGAGATTCTGAGACCTTCTGCGGCCCCAGGGGCTCCTCTTCCCGTCACACACCTGCCCTTATCCCACCCTTGTGCCGTTTGCTCTTGTCTGCAACAACTTCTGCCTGGAGACGTTCCTGGTATTTCTCTCATTTTTCTTCTCAGTCTCCCCGAACTTTCCAAAGGTATCAGTAGCATGCAACCTGAAGAGGAGAGGGGCGTTGACAAGATGAATTCTGACAAAGATAATTGCATGAATCCTTTGTAGCTTAGCCCTGAACACAGCCCCACACTGTCAGTTTTTATTTTATTCAAATCCTGGAGTCAAGCGTCCACGTGCAGGTGAAGGGATATGGTGGGAGATGAGGAGAACAGGAGTGGGGCCGTGGGCCAGAGGCAAGACTTACTGCTCGCTGTGGGACCCTTCTGGGGACAGGGCCACTGTGCCATGTCCCTGCCCTGCCTCTGGCCAGAGGACCTACACAGTTTCTAGGGTGGTTAGACAGTCGCGTGAAGGGCTTGAGGGACCACCACGCTGGCACTGCCTGCCAGGCCAGGAGTGGCAGGCTTAATGAACACTGAGTTGCTTGATGAAGCAGGTACAGACTTGTCCCCCCGGGTGAGGAGACAGAGGCACTGGCAGGAGGAGGGCGGGTGACCTTGCAGAACTGCACTGCAGCTGGCTCTCCTCAGGGCCCCCTGCCTTTGTAGCTGACAGGGGCCCCTCTTGCCATCACCTCCCTCACAGTGTGCCTCTCACACCAAATGCTCTCACTCCAAATTGCCCAGATGTTGTTCATAGGCCTGCACCCCAACACCCGGGCCTGTGGTCGCTTTTGAATCAAATGGAGCAGCCAAGCGCTCCTGGGTGCTTGTGTCGATATTTCTATGTATGAACCATGCCCCCAAGCCTTTGTCCATCTTGGCTTCTTTGCCTGGAGTGACCTTCCTCAGTGGTCCAATTTTCACTCTATGAAACTGAAGTCTGGGCCTCAGAATCCTAAACGCAGGACTCTGAGCCATTGCCACTAATCAATGAGCATTGACAAGTGAGGTGAAACATATTTACTAGCCTGACCTAGAAGAAGGAACCAAAATTTAAATGGCATGTCTTAGTGATATTGAAATTTAGTTTACACATAACCTATGCCATAGGGATCCACAGCTAATCTGGCCTCTGCTATGACAGTTGTTTATAGTCGTTCGATGACACACATTTGATCACAGTGTGCAGTGTTCTTAATTAGAACAGCATAGACATGAAAGACTGGTCCCAAGCCCATCCTCTCGGAGGTTGTGCTGAACTGCGCCTTTAGCTGTTTAACACCATGAGAAAATGCATCCGGACAAATGACTGAATTCCCCACATTAAAGACACAAACTGTCTGAGTAATGATGTCCCATCAATCACTTTAGTGATGAAATCTGTCCAACCCATGAAACTAGCCCCAAACCTCCCTCTGACAACCTCCATAGAAACCCACTACCCAGACCTAAGTGGGGCTTCTTCTTACTTCTTTCTTGGGGACGCCCCCCTTAGCCATCATTGCAGAGAATGACGTAGCCAAGCGTTAGGAACGTGTTGGGAGGGAAGAGAGGTTTCTTTCAACCAGTGGCGTCTGACATGGCTTCCTGGAGAAGGTGAGATTAATCTTCTTGGGAAAGAAGAAAGCTGAGATGCATCTATAAGTTACCTTCCTCAGCCTCAGTTTCCTTGTTTGTAAAATGAGGGAGTTGTGCCCAATCACACTTCAGAGCATTCCGGAGACCTTTAATGCCACAGCTTTTGTTGAACACCAATGAGTAGGCTAGATGCAAAGACCCCCACAAAATAGGAACTTCAAACCCCCAGCTTCCAAGGCCTTCCTACTCCATTCTCTGTGGATAATGGGCCAGTGACAGAGTGTCCTCATTCCAAGTTCTCTGTGGAGAGGTGAATGGCATCAGTTTAGGTAAGATGTCTGCCCCTGGCCCAGTCCTCTGGAGCAGGGCTGGGGTTGTGCCCTCACACGCTGTAGTGCTGTCTGCTTCTGGGTTATTTGTCCAAGGAGTGGGTGAGGGTGAGGAGGAAATGAGGGGTCCCTCCAGCAGGGGAAGCACCTGGTGTGGGTATCCACACCTTACAAGACATACCCAAAGCTCAAGGAAATACCAGCTTACACACGTATGGCACAATGTATTAGAGAATCTAGAAATAAGACTTAAAGCTCAGGAATAAATGTGACTGCTATATGATCTTATAATCTAGGCCCCAATTTTCTTATAAGTATTCTCTGAAAGAGACCATTCAACATTTGTCCTTTTGTTTCTGGCTTATTTTGCACAACATAACATCCCCATGCTGACTCACGACTTTATTCCTTTCTGTAGCCACTCAAAATTCTATCATATGTATACACCATTTAGATCCACCATTTAGATCTACCCATTTAGGTCTTTGATTTCTTTTAATAATGTTTTATAGTTTTCTGTGTCCAGGTCCTTCAAATACCTGGTCAAGTTTATTTTTAAGCACTTGATTCTTTTAGTTGCCATTTTGAATGGAATTTTTTCCTCAATTGTTTCCTCAATTAGGTCATTACTTGTGTATAAAAAAACATTACTGACTTTTGTACTTTAGTCTTGCATTCTGCTACTTTGCTGAATTTGTTTATTAGCTCAAGTAGCTTTGTCGCAGATTTCTTGGGATTTTTCCAAGTATAGGGTCATGTCATCTGCAAATAATGAAAGTTTTGTTACTTCCTTTCCAATTTGGTTGCCTTTTATTTCTTTTTCTTGCCTGATTGCTCTAGTTTGAACTTCTAGAACAATGTTGAATAATAGTGGTGACAATGGGCATCCTTGTCTCGTTCCTGATCTTACGGCCAATGCTTTCAGTCTTTCACTGTTAAGTATGGTGCTGGCTGTGGGTTTTTTATACTTGCCCTTTATCATAGTGAGGACGTTTCCTTTGATTTCTACCTTTTGAAGTGTTTTTATCAGAAAAGGATGCTGAATTTTGTCGAATGCTTTTTCAGTATCAATTAAGATGATCATGTGATTTTGCCTTTCTATTTGTTACTGTGCTGTATTACATCAATTGATTTTCTTGTATTGAACCATCATTGCATTCCTGGTATAAACCCCACTTGGCCATGGTGTATAATTCTTCTAATGTGTCTGCTAATATTTTATTGAGAATTTTATACCCTTGCATGCCTGGTATAAACCTCACTTGGCCGTGGTGTATAATTCTTTTAATGTGCCATTAGATTTGATTTGCAAGTATTTTGTTGAGAATTTCTGCATCTATATTCATTAGGAAGATTGGCCTGTAGTTTTTCTTTCTTAGAGTATCTTTATCTGGTTTTAATATTAGACTGACAGTAGCTTCATAAAATGGTAATGTCCCTTTTTCCTCAATTTTTTTGAAAGAATTTGGGCAGGATTGGCAATAGCTATTTTGGGAATGTTTGATAAAATTCCCCTGTGAAGCCATCTGGCCTTGGGCTTTTCTTTGGAGGAAGAGTTTTGATGACTGATTGAATTCTTTACTTGTGATTGGTTTGTTGAGCTCTTCTATTTATTCTCGAGCCAGTGTAGGTTTTTCTTGTGTTTCTAGGAATTTGTCCATTTTATCTAAGTTGTCAAGTTTGTTGACGTATAGCTGTTCCTAGTATCCTCTCATGATTTTTTTTTATTTCTTCAGTGCCCATGGTAATGAACCCTCTCTCTTTTCTGATTTTGTTTTCATCCTCTCTCTTTTTTCTTTGTCATCCTAGCATGGGGTACATCAATTTTATTGATTTTCTCAAAGAACCAACTTTTGGTTTATTGATGCTTTCCATTATTTTTTGTTCTCCAATTCATTTATTTCTGCTTTGATCTTTGTTATTTCTCTTCTTTTATTTGTCGTGGGGTTAGTTTGCTGTTCTTTCTCTAGTTCCTCCAGTTGAGCAGTTAAGTCCTCAATTTTGATCTTTCTTCTTTTTTACTATAGACATTTAGCGCAATAAATTTCCCTCCCAGCACTGCCTTTGCTGCATCCGGTAACTTATGATATGTTGTAGTCTCATTTCCATTCATTTTCAGATATTTACCAATTTCTCTTGCAATTTCATCTTTGACCAACTGATTATATAAGAGTATGTTATTTAATCTCCAACTATTTTTGAAAGTTCTGGTTCTTTGGTGGTTATTATTTCTAGCTTCATTCTTTTGTGGTCAGAGAAAGTGCTTTGAATAATTTCAGTCTTTGAAAATTTATAAAGACCTGTTTTGTGCCCCAGTATATGATCTATCCTGGAGAACGTTCTGTGAGGACTAGAGAAGGATGTATATTCTGGTGTTTTGGGGTGTAACGATTTATATATGTCTGTTAGATCTGAGTCATATTTATCCCATTTTTTAGGTTCTCTACTTCCTTATTGATCCTTGTCTGGTTCTTCTATCTATAGAGAAGAGTGATGTATCGAATTCTCCCACTATTACTTTTAAACATCTATTGCTCCCTCCAGTTTTGGCAATGTTTTCCTCATGAACTTTGGAGCTCCTTTATTGGAGGTGTAAACATTTATGATTGTTAATTCTACTTTGTGAATTGTCCCTTTTATTAATATGTAGTGTCCTTTCTTATCTCTTATGAAATCTTTACATTTAAAGTCTATTTTGCCTGATGTTATTTTAGCTACTCCTGCTGTCTTTTGGTTACAGCTTGCGTGGAACATCTTTTTTCCATCCTTTCCTTTTCAATCTATTTGTATCCTTGGGTCTAAGATGAGTCTCTTATAAGCAGCATATAGATGGATCATATTTTTAAATCCATTCTGCCAATCTATTTCTTTTAATTAGTGAGTTTAGTCCATTAACATTCAAAGTTATTACTGTAAAGGCAGTTCTTGAATCTACCATCCTGAGCCTTTGTTATTTTGTTTTGTTTTTTGTCAGATCTATATATTCTTCTCTCTCTCTTTTTATCCGTTAAGTTACCCTTACTCTTCAATTCTGTGCCTTCCTCCAAACTTCCCTTTCTTGTCTTTTTTTTTTCAGCTGACAGGATTCCTTTTAGTGTGTCTTGTAGGACAGGTGTCTTGTTAACAACTTTTCTCAACATTTGTTTATCTGTGATAATTTTAATCTCTCCCTTACTTTTGAAGGACAACTTTTCTGGATAAAGAATTCTTGGCTGAAAGTCTTTTCCTTTCAGAATCCTAAATATATCATACCACTGCCTTCTCACCTTATGGTGCCTGTTGAGTAGTTTGAACTTAATCGTATGTAGCTTCCCTTGTATGTGGTGAATTGCTTTTGCTGCTTTCAGGACTTTCTGCTTCTCTGCAGCATTTGAGAGTCTGATTAGTGTGTGTCTTGGATGGGTCTATTTGGATTTATTCTATTTGGGGGTTGTTGGGTTTCTTTACTTTGCATATTTATGTCTTTTGTAAGGGTTAGGAAGTTTTCCCCCATTATTTCCTTGCGTCACTTTGCAAGCTGCCAGAATGCGATATACCAAAATTGAAAACAGCTTTTAAAAAGGAGAATTTAATAAGTTACAAGTTTACAGTTTGATGTAAGCAAAAGTGTCCAAATTAAGGCACCAACAAGAGGTTACCTTCACTCCAGAAAGGCCAACGGGTCAGAAACACCTCTGTTGGCTGGGAAGCCACTTGGTTGGCATCTGCTGGTCCCTTGCTCCTGGGTGCCATTGCTTTCAGCCTCTGTTTCTTGTCAGGGTTCCTCATTTTGCTTCTCCAGGACTGGCTTTCATCTCTTGGCTTCCCTTGGCTGTCTGCAGGTTCTGGCTTAACATCTCATGGTGATGTCTGCTGGGCTCCAAGTATCTCCAAACATGCAGGCATCTGTGTCAGCTCTGGGTTCTGTCAGCTCTGAGGCTCATTGTGTCTGACTCTCTCCCAAATGTTTCCTCTTTTAAAGGATTCCAATAAGCTAATCAAGACTTACCTGGAATGGATGGAGTTACATATCCATCTAATCAAAGGTCAAATCCACAATTGGGCATGTCACATCTCCATGGAGATAATATAATCAAAAATTTCCACTTACAATATTGAATCAGGATTAAAAGAAATGGCTGCCCCCACAAGATTGGATCAGGATTAAAACATGGCTTTTCTGGGATACATGATACATTCAAACTGGCACACTTCTGACTACTCTTCCTACCTCTTAACTCTTCTCTTCTCCTTCTGGGATACTGATGAATCTTATAATTGTGCATTTTCTATTGTCTGTCCATCATTTCCCTGAGATTCAATTCCAATTTTTCCATCTTTTCTGCCATTTGTCCTTTTGTGCATTCTAATTCAGTTGTCCTGTCCTCTAGTTCACTCATTCATTCTTCTTCCTCTTCAAATCTGCTGTTGTGTGTCTGTAGTACATTTTTAATTTGGCCAACAGTATTTTCACCTCTGTGAGATCTGCTATTTTTTTGCTTATTCTTTCAAATCTTCTTTATGCTCTTCTAGTGTCTTCTTGATAGCCTTTATGTCATTAGCCAACCCACTAAATTTATTTAGGAGGTTTCTATGAATGTCTTTGATTAGTTCCAAATTCTGTGTTTCCTCTGTTTTTAATTTGGTCATTTGGCTGGGCCATATCTGCCTGCATCTTCATGTTCTTTGTGATTTTCTGTTGGCTTCAGGGCATTTAATTTTCTTGATAAGGTTATTTCAAAAATTGATTTCCCTTGTTTGTCTAAGGTTTTGTATTTATTTGGGTTTGCCTTGAAGGTCTCCTTTTGCTCTTGGTTTGTAGTAATTCCCTGTCAAACCAAGGCTTGGATCTCATGCAGGAGATGCAACTCTACTTGAAGGTCTATTGAAAGCTAAGCCAATAGGTCATTTGTCGGACTGTACTTTCCATGTCTTCTCATCAGATAGCACTCTTGGGCCACCTCTTCGCCTCAGATTTACCTTTCCCCAACCACAGCAGTAGGTGAGTAAGATGGAATCTTGGTGCAATTCAGCCAAGGCTGATGGTCTTGGTGTGTGCTGAAAGCTGCCAACCTCAGGACTGGGGTATGGGCATTTTGCATCTCAGTGGAGAATCTGCTTGTGAGCCCAATAGTTCTTGTGGTCACTAGGCTCTTGCTTGGGATGATCTTGGGCTGTGGAACTGAGTATTTCAACCGCTCCTGCCCTTAGCCAACCCAGAAAAGCCTAGCAGTGCTGGCACGGCTTGGTTTACTTCCTCAGCTACACCTCTTCACCCATGTACACCTGAGCTTCTGGACCTCTTCAGGGGAAAGGGAAGTAATAGCAGGACCTAACAAGTCTCTTCTGCTGGCCAATTGTCAGACTGACTCTGCTCTGCCTCTCCCCCTCCTCCCAAATGGAGGGCACCTTAGTCTCTGCCAAAAAGCTAGGTGCCCACAATGGTCTGTCTCAGGAGTCACTGGAAGGTCTGTACACAGGCAAACCAATCCTGCTAACTTCCAGGTTCCCCACAGAAGCTGCCAGTTGTGGAGTTGAGAGGGAAGATCTCCTAAGCTAGCTGCCGAGGCAGGCAGGCAGGCATGCCCCATGCCTTTGGGACCTACTTCTTCCTGTATGCTATTACTTGCCCCAAGTGGAGTCATCATCGAGCACATTCACCCTATTCTCTCCTTCCGAAGTTCTCTACTTTTTCATTCAGAGCTTCCCTATATAGTGTAGAAGATCCTCTCTGGTCACTCACACCTGGAACTTCTGTCCCAGTCATTTTTCTGTCACTTCTCTAGCTGTTCCATGGAACAGAAGTGAACCTAGCCTAACCTATCTGCCATCTTCCCAGAAGTCAGAGGTTGTTTTTTGAGTTAAGAAAAGCAAGGTGTGTTGCGGGGGATGATGGGCAGGATAGGGATGATGAGACACAGGAAAGCATCAGCCTTGAGTGGATTAAAGAACGGGGTAGGGGGTGGAGGTGATTATGGCCCATTTCTATGAGTTTAACGCCACTCTAAGTGCTTTATATATAACAACCTTGTGAGATATGTACTATTTTATGTTTCCCATTTCAGAGCTAAGAAAACTGATGCACAAAGATAAATAACTTGGCTAAAGTCACACAGCTGTTAAGTTCAGAGCTGGAAAATGAACCTGAAAAGTCTGGCTTCAGAGTCCCTGGGCTAATGTTACACTCTGCTACACTGCGGAAGCCCTGCCTCTGTCATCCTAGACCCTTGCCTAGGGTGTGTAATTGTATCACCACTCAATTGGGTTAGAGCTACCTACCTCTCAGTGTTAGGTATTGGAAGGGGTTTTGGTTTCCTGGATGTTGAACCAAATCCATGCAATGGGTTGGCTTAAAAACCAAGACTTTATTGGTTCATAGTTTTGAGGTTAGGAGAAGTCCAAACTCAAGACATCAGCAGAGGTGATCTTTCTCCCAGAAAACTGTGGCATTTTGGGGTTGGCTGCTGGCGATCTTTGGTTGTTGGTGTTTCTGTTACATGGTAGTGCACATGGCGGCCTCTCTGCTTCCCATGTCTTTCTGTGTGTGTGTCTGAATTCATTCTGATTATAGTAATAAGATTAACACCCAACCTGATTCAGTTAGGCCATGCCTTAACCAAAGTAACCTCTTCTAAAGGTCCTACTTATAATGGACCCACAGGAATGGATTAAGATGAAGAACATATTTTTCTAGCAGTATACAACTCCAAGCCACTACAGAAAGGCTTACATGAATCACTATGCTCTTTTTACTTTAGTTTTCTCTCCTCCTCCTCCTCCACCTCCTTCTCTTCCTTGTCTGCCCACAGCTGCTTCTTTTCATTACTTTATTCTTTCAGGTATTCGACAAGTAAACATGGTACATGCTACATGCTGAGCCCCGGGAACACAAAGAACCAAACAAACCTGCCTTCAAGACCTTACAGCCTAGGAGGGGAGAACTAGATGGAAATACTTACTACACAGGATATGAAGGGCCTACTGTCTTCTTACATACTTGCTTCATACAGAGGCGAGAGAGAGACCCTGGGAAGCTGGGGTGTCCTAGGAGACTTCCTAGAGGAAAGGGCCCCAATCTGAACCTTGAAGGCCCACCAGCATTTGAACATGTACACGTGTCTCCACTTGGGGATCCAGTGCCCTCCTGCCCTTGCTGACAAGCTCTGGTACTACTGAAAACAGTCTTACAGGAAGTTCAGAGGTCAGGCCATCCAAAGTTCAATAACCTCCAATTGCTGGAGGGCCTCTGAGTGGCCTTGGCCTGGTACACTGGTGGTGAGAAGACTGTTCAGTCTCCCCCACCCTCCTCCATTCACTGACCTCCTTTAGGCTCACAAGAACAGTGAGAGCTTCCCTCTGAGACCCAACCTTCAGTACAGGCCTTGCCCACACCCTGGGCACCTGGAGTCCTTGGAAGCTGGCTCCAGGGCCTGTCCAGCAAAGGCGCGGAAGCCCCGGTCCCTACAGGCCTGCTAGTTAATGAGTTCTGCAAAAACTATGTCTGTCTGTAATCGAAATGAGAGTACAAGGCTTTTTTGGTCCCTGGATTAATTCAGTCCTGTTAGAAAAGGAGCGAGGTAGAGCTGCTGCTGCTGCCTGCAAGATCCGTGGAGGTCTGTGTGCCATGACTTCCATTTTGGGGAGGCATTGTTTTTCATCACTGAGCACAATCTGGAAAATGTTCTCCAGGTCTATTATTCCTATCTCCTGCTGTCACACCGAGGCAGCTGTTAACATGCCCTCTGCCGACCCAAGACTCCTCCTCCATTTAAACACCCATCTGATGGGCAAAGAGATCATCTAATAACTGCTCCAGACAAAAAAGCTCCTATTATTTTATTCCCTTCTTATTCACAACCACTTTTCTTCCAGGTGGGGACAGGTGGGTATAAAAGAGATGCAGCTGGGATTACAATTGCTAGATAGTTCTAGAAGCAGCAGGGAAATTCCTGTCCAATTCCCTATAGGTGGGTCCCCTAAGATCTCCCAGGCTGCCTTCTCCTGGCTGTCCTCCGAATAGGCTGGGAATGGGGAAGAAGAACAACTGAAACTTCCCCTCCCATTACAGGAATCTGAGCATCCAGACTGAAGGAAAAGAGAGCCTCAGCAGTGGGGGGTGGGGAGGTGGGGGGATGGGGGGAGGGCTCTCAAAATAGCAGAGCTCCAAGAGGTGTGGGCAGTGCCAGCCTCAGGCTAGCTTGACCATCATGCCTTGCGTCCCCAGCAAGACTGCATAACCCCCCCCCGGCCTTTGTATCGTTCTGCTGGATTCTTTTCTCATCCATCTTTACTTAATATCTTCTCCTCTGGAAAGCCTTCTTTGATTACTCCAGAGTTAGTTACTCCCTCTTCTGTGCCCCCTCAAAACTCCAGTTATGTCTCCATTAAATTTGTTCTTGGTCTGTGCTGCCCTTCTTTACTGAAGCCCGTCTCCATTGGAGGTGGCCAGTGGCTTCCTGTACAGAGGAGCCCTTGGAGACCCGCAGACTCAAGAACGACTCAAGCTACCCCACTCGCTTGCTGCAGGACTCTGGGCAAATTCCTTATACCTCCTAGCATGTCACAATGACTCCATCTGCAACATGGGGATAACAAAATGTACCTTACAAGGCTGTTGTCGGGAGCAAATCAGACCCCAGCTCCTTCTCTCTGCCTCACAACCCTTTGTATCACCACTATTAGGGCACTGGGGTTCAACAGTCAGACTGACCTTGGTTTAAGTCCTGCCTTCACCATTTATCTAGTTGCGTCTTTAGTCCTCTTATAATCTGTGCCTCAGTTTCTTCATCTGTAAAATGGTGATGATGACCCTCACCTCCTACCTCTTCACTCTTCAGGATAAAATGAACTCTGTGTGCTTAGTGTAGATCTGGTGCAGAGCAAACATTCAGAAAGGTTAGTTATTATTACTTCTGTTATTGTTATTAAATCATGAGTTGCTAGGAGCAGCAATCTCAGCCTGGTACAGTGCCTAGGGAGTGCTGAGCATATGAGAGAAAAGGAAAAATGGGGGGGGGGGGCATCATGCAAATGTAATGTTTGCTAACATTGCCCCTTGATAGTTGAAAATAATCAGAACATGACGCAGGTGATCAGAACCTATGATCTGTCTGTGGCACCTGAGAATATGGGCCCAGGAGGGTGTGGGGGAATCTAGGGTGCCTGCCACTCTTTGCCTGTCACAAGCACTCTGCAGCCTCCCACCTCTTCCAGGCTCCACTAGACGCAGGTGAGCTGGAGGTGACAGATGGTCACCCACTGATAGCCAGAAATTTAACCCAGAAGGAAAGAAAATCCATGGCTGCCAGCTCACATGGAGCAATTGCTAGTGAGTTGATGGCCAGACACAGGAAGAACTAAGGGAAGGATTCACATTTGCTGAGGTTTGCTGATTTCCAAGCTCTAGCCTGTGGTGCAGCAGCAGAAATGTGCAAAGCCAAATCTCAGGGGCCTTGTGGATGCTCTGCCTTTCCTCCCCTGGGATGACCTGGAACTGCCTGAGCTGTTCCCTGGAAATACTCACTGTCCAGAGTCAAGTCCGTGTTCATTTCTAGGTCTGGTTTTGTGTCTCTAGTACACAGACACTGACGTAGCTAACATTCGCTGGGAACTTGTCGCATGGTAGTTTACTTGGATCAACCTATGTCATATTCAGTCACATCCATGACGTCGGTGCTGCAGTTTTTCATCTGTGAAATGGGGATGACGACAGGTCCCACTGGCTATCAGTCAGGACCAGCTAAGTTATGCTGTGGTGACGAGCACCTCTCAGATCTCAGTGGCCTAAAGGCCTCACTCATATTGCGTTTCCTTCCTGGGTCAGACAGGGCCACAGCTCTATGCTACTGTCGTTGTCACCCAGGAGCCCAGACCGACAGGACAGCCATTATATGGCTCAGTGCTGATCACTGCGACAGAGGGAAAGAGGGAGCGGCAGACTGTGCACTGACCTTTAAGGCATCCTCCTGGAACCAGGGACAGCGCTGCAGCTCACATTTGATTGGCTAAAGCAAGTTATGTGCCCTTCTAACTTCAAGAAGTGTGCAAATGTAGCCCTACTAAGTGCTTGAAAGGAGAAAGGGGAATATTTGGTGAATAGCAAAAAGCTACCAGGTCACCTGTCAGTGAGGTTTGGAGAACTGAATGAGCCACTGTACATTACTCCCTTAAAGCAGCACCTTGCTTCCAGTAAGCCCCACGTGGGTAGCTAGGACTGCAGCTACTGCTTTGATGACTTGTTTTAAAGATGAGAAGCAGGAGCACAGAGGGGCCAGCTGACTTGCCAGAATCACACAGGTTAGGGAGCAGGGACTCCCCAGAGTTTGCACCCCTAACCACTGCACTGCACCACCCCTCCCCGAGCATCAGGCCCATGCCGTGGCCTGAGGCTGGGTCCAGATGCCTTCTATCTTCAGAGGCATCCAGTCTCTAGGATTTAAAAAGGGAAGCTGTCGTTTCATGAGCACCATGCACGTAATCTCATTTAATTCTCACAGCAACCATGAGAGGTAGGGATTATTATTCTCATTGGTAGGATGGGGAAACTGAGGCTCAGGAAGTGAAGTGACTAGCTCAGGGCCATAGGTTGGTTAGTGGTGGAGCCCACTGGACTCTACATCCTTAGTGCTCTCTCCACTATCCCACGGCGCCTGCAGAGAAAGCACAAACAGAACCACAAAGGGAAGAGGCCTCTTGGATGCTTTCATAAGAGGCAGAGAGTCACAATTACTCAAGGGGACTCAGGGATGAACTGAGCTTTCTAATCC
>PVIY010026056.1:0-30109 GCA_004026745.1 Myrmecophaga tridactyla
TTTTTCTCTATTATCGTTTTATTTCTTTTTCTGATGTCTTTTTATTTCTTTCTCTAAATCGATGCAAATGTTCTAAGAAATGATGAATATGCAACTATGTGATAATATTAAGAATTACTGATTGTATATGTAGAATGGAATGATATATTAATGTTCTTTTGTTAAGTTTTTTAATTAATAAAAAAGTTTAAAAAAAAGATTAAATTATAAAAATGGATCTTTGGAACTTTCTTCCTTTTTGAATGTAGAAAACTAGTTGTTGAGTTGTTACCTGTTAATTAACTTTCAAATGGGAATAAATAAAACCATTTTTGTTGGCAAATAACTTTAAATAAATGATGCCATCTTCTAAGTTCATAACCAAACTCAGAGAGTTTGTCACAAAAGTGACAAATAGTGCTGACCACATCCTTTAGTTTGTATTGTGTCAATAATAGGATCATCAAGAGCTCGTTTAGGTGAAAAGGAGTGAATTAAATAAACAAGATCTAAACATCTGCTTCATTGCTGACTGTTATAATTTTGAATAGCTTGGCTTGGATGATGAGATAATAGAATAAGAATAAGAAACTTTGGGCAAGGAGGTGGACTTTATTTTTAAAGCCTTGCTCACAAACACAACATGCTATTAGCTGTGGGCTGATGATACCTCTAATGCATGGCTATTTTTTGCTGTAATATGATCTGATTGAACATTTCTACAGAGAGAACATTCAAACCCCAGTGAAAGAGCCTAGCAATTTCCAAATTTTACTCATCAGTGTAAATGTCTTCCCTAAAGTAAGTCAAATTCTGCTTCTCTGTAACCATACTTATTGATCCAACTTCTTTCCTCTGAAGCCATAGAGAATAAAAGTCAGTTTCTTCAATTATTTCTCATGTGACATGATTTTTAGACCCTTTAGTATCTTCTTTCCCTTTCTAAACATACTGACAACTGGCTTGGAGGATTTCTAAATGTGGTTCAAAGAAGATTCAAGTAGAACTTACAAGTACGACTGTCTAGAATTGGGTAACTCAAGAGGTGAGAAAACCTGGGACTAGCTTTTTAAGAGTTATTTAATAAAAGTCATTGGACATTTTACCCAAGAATATTAATGGCAAGAACGACACTAAGCATGTGTAGACCTCTAGAGTGTCCAAAGCACTTTCCTAGTTGGCATTTCTTCTCCAATACCTATCTTACTAGCAATACTAGTCTAACTTCTGCAACCAACTTCTTAGGACCCAAGGAAAAGTAGACAGTTAGAAAATACAGTTTTTGCTATAAGATCAGAGAAGCCTTTTCTACTCGCAAATACTAATCTGATCTGCTTTTGAAAATCTTTTAAAATCCACTGTTAGATTTAATTAATTAACTTTAAACAATACAAATGTCATACACATAGTAGAAAATTTAAGAGACCAAATAATATGTAATAGACAATAACTCTGTCTCCTCACCAACCTCTAGTCGCTCAGTTGTCCCTCCGCACGCTTCCAGTTCTTTTGTAGACTTCCAGAGATATTCTATGCATATGCAAATACTTCTGCAAATGTGTTTGCAAGGATGAATAAAACCATTTTTGGTACACAAATTGTAGCACCATATTTTGAAGACCATTTTGTGAGAGAACATAGAGGTGCTTCATTCTGTTAAAACGACCATTTTACTGGAGCATCATAATTTATTTAACAGTCCACTCTCATTGAGTATCGTAGTTGTTCCCAGGCTTTGCTAGTAAAAAACAATGCTGCAGTGCCTATCTTTAAGCATATTTCTCTGCCCACATGTGCAAATATACCTGTAATGTAAATGACTAGACATGAAAATGATGTGCCAAAGAAAGCACATATTTTTATTTTAATGGATGCCAAGTAACCTCCATAAACTGTGAACCAACAGTGTTTGTGAGTGCCAGGCTCCACAGCTCTGCCAAAACACTGTATTAACAGATCTGTTGATCTTTAATAGACTGAGTGAAATATAGTGAAATGAACCTCACTTTCATTTTTTTTTCACCTCACTTTCATTTTAACCAGAAATTTTATAGTTTTAATGATGTTAAACCTCTTTTCAAATACGGAATAGGCATAAATCCAGTGAATTCTCACGACTTGGGGTACTTATAGTCTACGAAGTCGGCCGATACTGCACCATTGCTCCTGGGAAAAATTCACACTTCGGTTTCTGGGAACCGCTGCTCACAACAGTTTTCCCAACTAGTGAATACATGATCTTCTTTTATGTGTGATTCTTATTAATATAGTGTATTTAATACATGCCTTATTTAGTATGTATTGCTGATTCATGAACCTTGAACGCATGTCCAACAGCACAACTCACGCCTGAACGAAGCTCATCTGACACGCTCATTTTCCCCACACGTGCTCTCCCAGCACTCAGGAACACCAGACAGCACTGCAGCACTACGTCTGGGCACCATTCGAAATGGCAAAATCACCAGCAAAGAGCACAAAAATGTGAAAAGCATGACACTAAATATATTGTGAAGGGGACACTTGTTTATAGTATGGGAGTTAAAACAAGTGACTTGTTCAATTTATTAACATATTGAAGTATCATATTTTCTAATGTCAAAATGTTTTTACATTTGATGTGATCTTTATCTAGTCAACATCTATTATTCTTTTAAAATATGATCAATTTTACTTGCTAAATTTTAGCATTTAAAAAAACCAATTCCTAAGTGAAGTAAATTTGTTGTTTCCTGATTTAATAATATATTTGTGTGGTTTTAGTCTTGATATTATTTTTGTACCTTACAAATAATTTTGAAGTTTTCTCTATTTCTCTATTCCTGAACAGTTTAATTCGCTTTTGAGTTCTCTGTTCTTTAAAGTTTCAGAAAATATACTTGTGAAATACCTGGCCTCATACATTTTCAGGGATAAGAGTGGGAATAGGTTGTTTCTTTGATTTACACTTTCTAACTCTTGATAGTTCTGATAATTTATACATTCCTACAAATTCATCTATCACACAGGTTTTCAATGATTTTTTTATACAGCTGAGAAAAATAATCCCTTACTATTACTTAAACTTTTTGAATTTGGTTTGTTTTCCATTTTCATTCCTAATTGCACATTTCTTCTCTTTTATATATATATATTGAACCCGGGTCTCTGGCATGGCAGGCGAGAACTCTGCCACTGAGCCACCGTGGCCCACCCTTCTATTATATTTTTGTTGGGTTAGCTAATGGTTTCTCAATTTTTTTTCTTGTTTTCAAATAAACAACATTTAGATTTATTGAGTATTTCTATTATTTTTCTGTTTTCTAATGCATTAATTTCTAAACTTCATCTTTCTCATCTTAAGGCTACGATTCTCTTATTAATGTGAAAATAGCCTTGGGTGGAGTCATATGTAAACTGTAATTGTTTACTTCTTAGAGTTTTAGATTCTTCCTGAGCTAGGTTTTGGGAAAGGGAAGGGAGAGTTATTAGCCAAGCCATTGCTCGAGTCGGGAAGGAGAGGCATGGCGCCTAGTCCGACCGCAGTGCCGGGAGTGTGGGGACAGGCAGCCCTCACGGCACAGTCTCACACGTGCGTCAGAACGCGTCACTCCGACACCCTCATGCAGTGGCTCCATGCTCCAGGGAAGAAAACTAAGCCCGTACATGTTGTAAAAGTGCTTAAATAAAAAAACGCAGAGTTTAATCAGTTACACCCTCTATGTGGTGGCAGCCAGGCTCTCCCCAAACCCCAAGGAAGGTGCTTCACCCTCTCCAAGGCCTGAGGCGGCCCCACTGCACCAGGTGGAAGGCCCATCCTCTGCCTTTGGGGCAAACTCACCCTCTCCTTGTTCTCGGGTGGGTCCACTCTCCTGGCTCGAGGCTTCTTGACTCCAGACCTCAGCCTCCATGGTTTTGCCTCTGAAGTTATTTTTATTCCAATGTGTCCCTTCTTTGTCCCCAGTCCCGACTGGCAGTGGTTCCCTTTATACAGATGCCGCAACACTCTTGTTGCAGTAGCCTCGGATCATGCCCATCAGACATAAGGAGTTTCCACAAATCCTTCCTGGATAACTCCATGTCCGATCCTGGCTTTCTCTGAAATGGCTGGCCGGGTCAACATTTGGTTAAATCCTCATGCAGGGCATATTCTCTGGGGTCTCCCTTTGTGGAGGCCCAGAATTTCCCAGAACTTCAATTTCTGGTTTCTTTGTACCCAAGAGTTCAGTTCTCAGCTTCTCTCTTTCCTGTCGCATTTCACTATAAGCTGTGAGGAGAAGACAGGCTGCACTTTCCACATTTAATTTGGAAATCTCTTCTGCTAAGTATTCAAGTTCATGGCTTTTAAAGCCTGCCTCCCAGCCAAAGCCACTAGTCAATCTTGCCAGATTAGCTGCCATTTTAAAACAAGGATTGCCTTCCTTCCAGCCTGCAATAATACATACCTCATTTCTGTGTAGAACCTGGTCAGAGGTAATTTTAGAGTCCACAGTTCTACCAACAGTCTCTGCAAGGCATTCTAAGTCTTCTCTGTCAAGCTTCTCACAACTCCTCCAAAATCTTCCCCTTATCTATTTAAACAACTGATCTAACATGCTTGGTATTTGCAAACTCCACAGCACCCCACTTTTTGTACCAAAATCTGTGCTAGTTTGCCAGGGGCTGGAATGCAATATACCAGAAATGGAATGGCTTTTAAAAAGGGGAATTTAATAAGTTGCTAGTTTACAGTTCTAAGGCTGAGAAAATGTCCCAATTAAAGCAAGTCTATAGAAATGTCCAATCAAAGACATCCAGGGAAAGATACCTTGGTTCGAGGAGGCCGATGAAATTCAGGGTTTCTCTCAGCTGGAAAGGCACATAGCAAACATGGCAGCCTCCTAGCTCTACAAAACGGGACTCTCCAAAATGTTTCCTTTTTTAGAGGATTAATGGGTGGAGCCACAACTCCATGGGAACAATCAAAATGCTCCCAGCCAGCAATAGTGAATGAGGATTTAAGGACATGGCCTTTCTGGGGTCCACCACAGATTCAAACCAGCACACTCATCAATCAGACCATTGCATTGACCCCCCCCCCCTGCCCCCAGCACTGCCATGAGAAGGGATAGGACAGGTGGACATCACCCTTAGCAGGCCAGGACTGTCCACGGCAGCCATGGCATTGGCTTATCCTCACGCTGTGTTGTCTCCTGTGCCTCCTCCAACTGAGCTTTCAAGGTCACCTTATATTTTTAAAGCCCCATCACATATTTTCTTTATTTGATCCTTATAACAACCCTGTTTATTTGACTTCTCTCACATCCTAACCGCCCACATCCAACTGGACACAAGTTCTGCTAATACTTAAAGAAAAATGTTTCTTCCATCTTTCTCCTCTTTTTATTTCCAGGGCCTCCTCCGGAGTTTGGGACTTCCTCATTTCATGCCCAGATGACTGTGCAGTCACCTATACGCCCGGAGAACAAGCTAGCTGTTGTAAAGCAGCTTCCAAATCTCAGAGGCTAACCCAATAAAGGTCCGTATATCTCCATGTCATAGTTCAAGGCAGGCAGGGGTTGGGGGTGGACAGGGTAGAAAATGTTCTGTTTCATTTTCAGGGATCCAAGGCCTTTGTAACTATGGTTCAACCATCCCCCTGAGTCTCAGAGTCCTCCACCGCGTCCTCAGCTTCTGGCTGGCAGGTGGGGGAGAGAGAGTTTGTGGGGAGTTGCCCAGGAATTTCAGGGTCAGGTCTTAGAAGGTCAGTCTGCAATCTTTGGGCCAGGCTGAGTCCTGTGGCTGCCCCCAACCACAAGAGAGTCTAGCTCTGTGCCCAGGAGGAAAGTTAAAGTGAACATATTGAAAGATTTCGCCGCAGCCTCTCTCCAGTTATCCCTGTACACTGCTACTAGATTAGCACTCATTCATTCATTCAACAAAATCTACTAAATTCCACTGAATGTAAGCCACTATGCCATGTACCATAGATACAAAAATTCGTAATTACTAACTTTGGCCCTTGGAGCTCACAAGCCAGTGGGGAAAGAGAATCATGAAAGACAACACTACAATGTCTTAAGTACCATGGCAGACTAAGTCAAGTTTGATTGCTAATGCTTTGATTTTGAACATCTAGCCTTCAAGACTGTGAGACAGTAAATGTTTATTTAAGACAACAAGTGTATTTGTCATAGCAGCCCTGACAAACTAAGACACTGAGTTTCTTCTTTGTTTGTGTTTTGACTTAAAGAACACAATTTATTCCCTCAATAGTTTTGGGGGGCAGAATTACGATATCGGTGTGGGCAGGCCTATGCTCCCTCTGAAAGCTCTAGGCAGGGGTCTTTCCTGCCTTTTCTAATGGCTGTTGGCCTCCCTTGTGCTGAATCGCTCCAGTTGCTGCTTTCGTCTTCAATGGCCTTTTCCTCTCTGTCTTTTCTTCTTCTGTTTCTTATAAGGACACTTCTTACTGGATTCATGGTCCACCTGCAATATTGCCAGACCGCCTTCATTAGTTCTATGTTGTGCCCTTTCCATTTTCAGTAGACTTGACACTTTAGTTAAATTCTTCTGCTTTTTGGGGAGGGACTTGCATTGTTTCACCCAGTTGTAGCAATCTTTTCTTCAGACAGCTGAGATGGTATTGGATTTGTTTGTTTTCTTTAATACTGATACTCAAAATTGCTATTATTACTGATTCCATTATAGATTGTAAATACTCTCTGAGGCTCTTTGAAAGGGCTTGCCAGGTTTTTCTCTCCTTGGGTGCTATCTTTATCTGTTTCAGGTTAGCATGCTTTGTTTCTCCTTCAGAAGATAGGTGCTTGGGTGTTTTTAAATTTTTTCCATTGTGTTTCCTAACCTCTTTCTCTGACAACTCCATTTCTTCATCATCAATTTTCTTTTTGGATTTCTTTTTGATTTTTGAAATTTTTCCTCGGGGCATTGGCTGTGTCAGGCATAAGTGGGGACAATTCTAACAGTGCTTCGAAAATCGTGTAGGAAGCATCCTTGGTTGTCATTTTCCCTAAAGGCTTGCTGAAACTTGTAGAAATCAGGTATCTCAATCTAAACACGAGTCTCTAAGCACTTGGCCCACTGCTGGCTGCAGGAGAGTTTAAAGGTGGGACTGGGGGAGGTGCGGAGAGGAGGAAGGCTAGACGCTGGGCCTGGCTCCCTCCTCGGACCCCCCTTGGAAGATCACCTCCTGCTCCCCCAGTGGACAGCGCAGAGTTGGAGCTCGACGTGGCCAGCGAAGCTCTTCCTGAACCTGCACCTGGCCGAGAGCAGCTCGTGACCGACCACCGACTCCTGCTGGCACAGCTCTCACAACAACTGCCCCTGAAGCTGAGCTTCCTGTATTTGTAAATGTCGCCTGAGATGTCAACCCAAAATCTCTGTAACAATCGGCACAGAATAACTGGGGATTGATGGGCAACTGACAGCTTCCCTGATTTTTGCCCCCGCTTTCAACTTAGGACCAAGCGGAGAAAGCCGAGTAGACGCCCCCAACCAACCACTCTGGAGTCCCCTCTGCTGGGCCGGCCTGCAGGGTCTCCGTGCCCGCAGCCCCTCTGGGGGCAGGCCTGAGGTCCCTCAGTCCACATGAAACCGGCCTTCCCTCCCCTGCTTCTGCGTCTCTGCCACGCGTGGGTGGTGCGGGCTGACTCCCTCGCGTGGGCGGTGTGGGCTGACTCCCTTCCGTGGGCGGTGCGGGCTGAGTCCCTCGCGTGGGCGGTGCGGGCTGACTCCCTCGAGTGGGCGGTGTGGGCTGACTCCCTTCCGTGGGCGGTGAGGGCTGAGTCCCTCGCGTGGGCGGTGCGGGCTGACTCCCTCGCCGTGGCAAGCTCTGGGTTAGAAGCCTTTGCTGGCGTCTGGGTGTTCTTCACTTATTTTCTCAGGCCCTACAGGCAAGCTGACGAAATCCCCTAAGACCTAAGTTTAAATTCCTGGAAAAGAGACTCATTGGTCTTCCGTGCATTACGTGTCTATCAATTAGCTGACAGATCAATGGTGAGCAGGCCAGTCTACAAAACAGCAGTTTCCTAGGAACTAGGAAAATGGGGCCATGGGGATGGTTCCCACCAGATCATGGGGACAGAGAAGTAGACAGACAAAGCAACAAATGTCCAGTACAACATCAACATCTAAAGTCCTCCACATACATTACTAATTTTCATTCAAAAGCAGATCAATTTTTATTTCTACTTTAATGTGAGTTAGTGTCTGCCTCAATAAGCCTTTCCGGAATCAAATATTATCATTTAAAATTTTTAAAACTTTTATAATTTGATAGGCCAAATAAGATTTGATTACAAATGACTTTGAACTCCTTTTCAGCTCTTTATTAATGATTTGTCTTTTCTTGTGTCTGAATTATAGTTTC
This sequence comes from Myrmecophaga tridactyla, assembly GCA_004026745.1. Taxonomy (NCBI): domain Eukaryota; kingdom Metazoa; phylum Chordata; class Mammalia; order Pilosa; family Myrmecophagidae; genus Myrmecophaga; species Myrmecophaga tridactyla. The sequence goes on from PVIY010026056.1 coordinate 8,327, forward strand.
ATGTTCTTTCCCCATTTATCTGTTGGGAGTGTAATGTTTTTCTTTCCAACTTTTATGAGTTCTTTTTATATTACAGCTATTAATTATTTTAGTGGTATTTATTGTAATTATTTTATCCAGCATGCTTTTTACCTTCTAATTTTGTTTGCAATGATTTGTTTTATAGAAAACTTTTCATATTTTTATGCAGTGAAATCTGCTCATGTTTTCTTTGTTCTTTCTTCCATGGTTTTAGGCTGAGGAAATCTCTTCATATTTTGATATCAGGTAAGTATTACTTCCTCTTAATTTCAACTCAATCTTCAAAGTCCTGCTCAGGGTAACGGGATCTTCTGATCAGGATGGATTGACAAGCACGTTGGCCCTGCCTGAACCAGATTTTTTTTACTTGAAAAAGTTATTGGCCTTTTGTCTGATTACAAAGCTAATAGACATTAATTGGAGAAAAGTTGGAAAATACAGAAATCACAAAGAAGAAAACTGAAATCACACACACAGATTAGTATGTAATGTATATTCATGTACACACTACTAATAGGAATAGGATCAGACCAAAAACTCCATTTTGTATCCTTTTCTCCATTTAACAGTATATTGTAATTTTTCTCTTGTCATTTATGATCATTATTTAATGACTATATTACATTGCTTTGGATGATTTTCCTATGATTTATTTAATGATTCTCCTCTTTGAGTTCATGCTAATATGTTGCTATTATCAAGAATGATGCAACGAAGACTTTTTTGCAGTTCAATTAAGGTACTGCCCTGATTCTGAAGGAATTGTTCCATATTATGTTGATGAGAAATTTAGTTAATGGCTAGGCTGAGACTAGGAACTACTAGATTTCAGGAATTTTGTACCACAATGATTAAATACGGTTCCTTCCTGCATCATCTGCATCACCCAACTGGACTACCAGTTTCACAAGTTTTTCAAAGACTTTCCACTTCTCCAAACCACTGACCTCTCCAGACCTATGACCTGGCTTCCTTCCTCGGTGCAGAGTCATCTCGTTGCACACCTCCGCTGCCTGGACCTCGTCCGCTTCATTACTCTTTCTTGAGCCACTGCAGTGACTAAGGCAAGAAAGCCTGGATGTTCACTGAGGGGGTTTGTGAGTTCACACCCCATCCAGTGCAAAGGCCCAGCTGCTGAGGTCTCGTGGGAACCCACAGCAGGTCGAGCATGTTTACCTGATACTGCCTGGGGAATTAGGTCCTAACCAGTGGGAGAGGGCTGTTTTCCAGTGTGACTTCTGACAAAACACACACATACACACTTACAGTTCAAAACAGGACACTGCATTAAAGGGAAGCTCAGCGTGCAGCCTTTATTAATTCAATTAATAATATTATTCAATTAATTAATTGAATATAATTAATTATATTCAATTCAATTCCATCTTGTCATTGTTATTGATTATGGATTCAACCCTGAGTATGGCTTTACTCCCTAGTGTTCTATTTTGTCCTCCCTAGTTTTCTATTTTGTCCTGGCTTCGCCCGCTGTACGTAAGACTGAGCACACTTGCCCATGGGTAGCCCGAACTCTGCAAAGGCTCAGCTGCTTCAGGGGCCTCTCACTTTGACTTCTGAGACTCTGAAGAATTTCCCTTCCAACTCCCTAACCCGAATCTGAAAATGGGGAACAGAGTGCAGAAATTCCAGTGGATTAAGGAGGAAATGAGAGAGCAGCATAAGAGGAAGAAGTGAATGCAGACCACTTTATAAAATGAAGCAAGGCTGAGTGAGGGGTAAGAAAAGAAATAGGATGAAGGGAGGGTGTTAAATTTGTTTCTTTACTTTGAAAAGGGTTGAGCTGATTTCCACTATGGATAATGAAAGTCTAGGTAATTGGGTTCAATTTTCTTATTGAAAGAAAGTTTAAAAGTAGATAATATGGGGCAGTGTGACAGTAGCTCAGTGACAGAATTCTCCCCTGCCATGCCAGAGACCGGGGTTTGACTCCAGTGCCTGCACATGCAAAAAAAAAAAAAAAAAAAAAAGTAGATAAATATGTTTTTATTTCTTGAAATGCCAACGAGCAAGGAGGGGCTTCCAGTAATGGTGAAGTTGCTCCTACTAGATCAACTACCCCACAGATAACAGCTATAAACAGGACAAAATATGAAAGGTACTGCCTGTTGGCACTGGAGAGTGACAGAAATCAGAGAAAATTTGAGAGGCATCTCACTTGGATGTAGAGAATGATACTAAGAGAATTTCTAATTATGTACTGCATTTTGACTGAGGACAAGCCATAGTTCGCACTAAATGAAGCAGTTGAAATTTAGATAGGAGCCCCCTGCCATATCGGGTTCAAACCAGAGGAAAGAGCTCTGAGCAAGTGCAGGAGATTAAAATTGATAGAGAAAATCCTTAAAAAGAAGAGTCACAGAGGGAAAGACCTATATTTTGTGGATATACTCAGTATTTATCTCTCACTGATCCCAGAAGTATATATTTCTCTAAAGCATTGTTGTTACGGCTTAAAGAACTGAACAGAAATTTCAGCTGCTGCCTACTTCAGGGGAGATAATATTTGGAGGTTGAGACCAGTTTGTGAAATTAACACCAGCACTCTTTGGAGGAATATGACAGAATGTATTACAATATATAATCTACATTGTCTAAGATGCAATCCAAAATCACTACATAAACAAAGAAACAGAAGAATGTCACATATACAAAAGAGAAAATGCAAACAAAAGAGACCAACCCTAAGATGACTCAGCTGTCAGAATTTAACAGACAAGGATTTAAAAAACATTTATAACTATGCCCAAGGATGTAAAGGAAAATATGCTGATAATGTATAAACAGATAGAAAATCTCAGCAGAAAAACAGAAACAATTAAAAAGAATAAAATATAAACTTAGAAAAGGACAACTGAATATTTGAAATTTAAAAATCTCTGGATGGACTTAAAAGAAAATTAAGGATGATTGTATAGATGGATAGTGTACTTAAAGATAGAGCAATAGAAATTATCCAACCTAATGAACACAGAGAAAAATATTTAATGAACAGAACCTAAAAATGTGTGGGATATTATAAAGTGTCTAATGTAAATGGAGTTCAACTCCTCAAAAGAGACAATATGGTAGAAAAAAGTTCTATATGTAATGGCTAAAATTACCCTAAATATGGAGAAAGACAAATTTACAAATTCAATTAGCACAGAGGTCTCAAAACAGACCAAATAAAAGGAAACTTTACTTAGCATATAATAGTCAAAAGCTAAATATCAAAGATAAAAAAGAAAATCTTGACACAACTATAAAAAATGACACATTTCATAGAGGGAAACATTAAAAATGACCGCTGACTTCAAGGAAGCCAGACAACAGTGAGACAACTTCACAGTGCTGAGAGGAGGGACTGCCAATCCTGAATTCTACGTAGTGTGAAAGTACCCACCCCAAGTGAAAGTTGAATTTTCATTGCCAGCAGTGGGATTTATCCCAGGGAGGCAAAAGTGGTTCAACATAAGAAAATCAATTAATGTAATATCCCAGGGAGGCAAAAGTGGTTCAACATAAGAAAATCAATTAATGTAATACACAACATTAATAGAACAGAGGGGAAAAAATCACATGATTCACCCTACCTGACTTTAAAGCATATTACAAAGCTACAGTGGTCAAAACAACATGGTATTGGCATAAAGATAGATATACTGATCTATGGAATCAAATTGAGTGTCCAGAAATAAACCCTCTCATCTACGGACAATTGATCTTTGATTAGGAGGTCAACTCAACTCAACTGGGACAGGGAAACTTTTTCAATAAATGGTGTTGGGAGAATTGGATATCTATATACAAAAGAATAAAAAAGGATCCATATCTCACACCTTATATAAAAATTAACTCAGAATAGTTCAAAGACCTAAACATTCAAGCTAAGACCATAAAACCTGCAGAAGCAAATGTAGGGAAATATAAGTCCTATAACAAGAGGTGGTTTCCTAGACCTTACACCCAAAGCATGGGCAATAAAAAAAGAAATAGATAAATGAGATCTCCTTAAAATTGAACACTTTTGTCCATCAAAAGACTTTGTCAGGAAAGTAAAAAGGCAGCTTACGCAATGGGAGACAATATTTGAAAACCACATATCAGATACGGGTTTAGCATCCAGAATATATAAAGAGATTCTTCAACTCAACAACAAAAAGACAAACAATCCAATAAAAAAACAGGCAAAAGACACAGACAGACACTTTTCAAAAGAGGAAATACAAATGGCTCAAAAAGGTAGGAAAAAAGGTGCTCAACTTCACTAGCTGTGGTGGTATGAAGCTATTATGTACCCCGGAAAAGCCATGTTTTAATCCTTATCCATCCTTGTCAGGCCAGACCCATTGTTTAGGGTGGGAAACTCTGATTAGATTGTTTCTATGGAAATATAATTCACTCGGTTGTGGGTGTGAACTTTTGATAAGATGGAGCTGTGACTCTGCCCGTTTAAGACCTGGCTTGATTGTTTACTGGAGTCCTTTCAAAGGGCTCAGATGCAGACACTTGGAGAATAGGTGCATCAGAGCTGACAGAGACGCGGATGTTTGGAGGTGCTTGGCATGCCGACAGAGAGAGCAGGTGCCTAGACACAGGCAGAGCCCAGCAGCCATCGTCATGTGCCTTCTCATGAGATGCTAAGCAAACCAGAACCCAGAGCAGAAAACTATAAATACTTGAAAAGATGCAGAAAAACAGGCACACTTATTCACTGTTGGTGGGAGTGTAGAATAGTGCAACCACTGTGGAAGGCAGTTTAGTGGTTCCTCAGGAAGGTAAGCATAGAATTACCATATGAACCAGCAATCTCAGTTATTAAGTATATATTCGGAGGAAAGGAAGGCAAGGATATAAACTGACATTTGCACAGCGATGTTGATAGCATGACTATTCACGATTGCCAAGCCCAAATGTCCTTCAATGGAAAAGTGGCTAAACCAAGTGTGGCATTTATGTATGATGGAATATTATGCAGCTGTAGGACAGAATAAAGTTATGAAGTATGTAACAACATGGATGGACCTTGAGGACATTATGCTGAGTGAGATTAGCCAGAAATGAAAAGACAAATACTGTGTGGTCTCACTGATATGAACTAACATTATTAAGAGAACTTCTTGAGAATTAAGGTTGAGAACACAGTTATCAGAAGATAGAAAGAGGGTAGAGATTGGGCATTTAATGCTGAAGGAGCACAGACTGTGCAATAGGAATGATTGCAAAGATCTAGAAACGGATAGCACAATACTATCTGATGGTAGCACAGTAGTGTAAGGACGCTGAATGAAGCTGAGTGTGACTGTAGTTGAGGGAGAAGGGCTGGGGCATGTATGACACCAGAAGGGAAGACGGAGGATAAAGACTGGGGTGTTATAACTAGGCAATGCTTAGAGTGGGCAGTGATGGTGGTTAAATGTACAAATACAAGTTTTTGCTTGAAGGGGAACAAATGAATGTCAACATTGTAACGTGTTGAAATTGGAATGGTATATAGGGGAGAAAAATACAATCAATGCAAACTAGGGTCTATAGTTGACAGTAACATTGTAACATGCTTCCATTGACTGTAACAAAGGCAATATACCAAAGCTAAATGTCAATAGGCAGGGGATACAGGGGTGGGGTAAGGGATTTTTTGAGGAAGAAATGGAAATGTCTTCATATAGATTGTATAGATGAAGGCATAGCTATGTGATTATACTGGGAACCATTGATTTTTTATTTAGGTTGCATGATGTGTGAATAAAACTGTTTAAAAACAAACAGAGAGATACAAGTGCTGGAGAAAATGCAGAGAAAGAGATGTACCCATTCACTGTTGTAGGGAAACTGAGAGGCGCGGCCCCTTGGAGGGCAGTGTGGTGGCTCCACAGGAGGCTATGGTTGGGGTTGCCATAGGATCCTGCAACCCCATAGTTAGATGTAAACCTGGAGGAAATGAGAGCAGTGGCAGGGGAGGGCACAGTGGACATTTACCCGCTGGTATTTATGGAGGCAGCGTTCATGATTTGCAATGGATGGAGGTGACCTAAGAGTGCAGCGGCTGAGGGATGGCAAGGGGAACTGTGGTGTATACATACAATGGACTTCTGAGCAGCTGCAAGAAGGAATAAAGTTGTGAGGCATGAATGAGGTGAATAAAACTGTGGACAGTATGTTGAATGAAATAAACCAGAAACAAAAAGACAAACACTATAATGCCTCACTAATATAGACTATCTATAATGTACAAACTCTTGAGAATTGAATTCAAGAGCATAGGTTATCTGATGAAAGCCTGTTGTAACTGCTCCTAGATTGTAAGCTCTTACAGCAGTTACATCTACTTCTGAGTTGTTATTTCTAAATCCTGGGATGCTGAGCTCTTTGTGTAGAACTAGTCCTTCCCTGGAATTTCAGATATTTGTGTGACACCTAAAACTCAGAGCTAGAGTTCTGCAGCTATGAGTCAGCAATATCCTATATGGCAACTGTTAAAAACACTGAAAAAAAATCAGACTTTAATAAAAGATACAAATAAAGCTGATGTGGGTAGGACTAAAGTAAATCACACTAAAGTGTAAAGGATGGTATTGACTGCATTTAAAAAATTCAGCTTCTGTGTGAAACCAAAGAAGAGATGTTTATTTGGGCAAAATGTATATTTTCAGTAGCACACTATCTAATTTAACTTGTTTGGTCAACTTATTAGAACATCATAATTAGGAACCTTGAATAGGGAGTGAGATCTTGTTGGTTTGTACAGGTCAGTGTGATGCTCTGATATATCCCAGAGTAATTCAGGCAAAGAATAAAAAAGTATTTGCAAAGTCCCTTGGGGGGCTAGGGAGAAAGGAGGAAATACTCAATTTCCCCATCTGGGGAAACCAACAAGAAGATATCCCTGTTCAATTTTTGGTGTATTGGCGTAGCTAGAGGGAAATACCTGAAACTCTTGAACTGTAATCCAATAACTTTGATTTTTGAAGATGATTGAATAACCACAGAGCTTTTAAGGTATGACAGTGTGAGTGTGAAAGCTTTGTGACTGACACTCCCTTTATCCAGTGTATGGACAGATGAGTAAGAAAAAAGTTAAGAGATAAATAAACAACAGGGGGCATGGGAGGATTGGATGTTTTGGGTATTCTTTTTTACTTTTATTTTCATTCTTTCTTTTTTTTGGAGTAATAAAAATGTTAAAAAGAATCTATTGTGATGATGAATGCACAACTATATAACAGAACTGTGAACCCCTGATTGTACACTTTGGATAATTATATGGCATGTAAATACATAATATATCTCAATTAAAAAATAAAACCCCATGATTGTCTGAGTTGATTTAGAAAAGGCATTAGACAAATCCAGCACTCTTTCTTGGTTAAAACACCAGAAAGTAGGTGTGAAAGCTGAGCCAGAGGAACAAGCAAGGACAGACCTTTTGGCACTCTTCTGGGAACTTTCCAAACTAGCATTTCTCACCCTCCAGCAGTGGCCTCCTTGTGATAAACTCCCTTACTCAACCTTCACAGTTGCATTTTTGTGATAAACTCCCTTGCTTGAAATCCACCCTCCAGCTGTTACAACCTTGCAGAACTAAAGCGGTGTTTTCACCAATGGAAAACTGCCAAACTCCCGAAGACCCACCCATGAGAAACCCGCCTAACTCTACCCCCAACTCCCTTTAAAACTCCTACCTGAGTCAAGGCGGTGGGAGTTGATTTCTTGAGTCAACTCTCCATGTTGTCTCTTTGCTAATAAACCTTCCCTCCCCCGCCCCCTGACCCCCCGCCGGTGTCGTGTCTCTGTCCCTGCTTTGCATCTCTGACGTCTGCCCAGCCTAGTACTTTCACTAGGAATAAAAAGAAACTTCCTCAATATGATAAAAGGAATGTATGAGAAACTCAGGACTAATATTATATTCAATGGTGAGAGCTTTTCCTCTAAGGTCTGGAACAAGCCAAGCATGTCCATTTCCACCACTGCTGTTCAGCATTTTACTGGATGTTCTAACCAGAGCAATTGAGCAAGAAAAAGAAATAAAGGCCTCCAAACTGAGAAGGAAGAAGTAAAATGTTCCCTATGCACAGATGACAAGATCCTTTATAAAGAAAATCCCAAAGAATCTACACGATAGCTGCCAGAGCTAATAAATGCATTCAATGGCAGATACAAGAGCATTAAGCAAAAGTCAGTAGTGTTTCTATATGCCAGCAATGAACAATCTGAAAATGAAATTTTAAAAATCCGTTTACAATAGCATCAAAAAGAATCAAATATGTAGGATCAATTTAACCAAGGATACAAACGGCTCATTCATGCAAAATTATAGAATATTGCTTAAAAAAATTAAAGAAGACCTAAATAAATGGAAAGACAATCCAGGTTCATGGATTGGAAGACTAAATATTGTTACGATGCCAATTCTACCTAAAGCTATTTAGGTATTTAATACAATCCCAATCAAACATCCACCAGCCTTTTCCACAGAAATGGGAAAGCCAATGGTCAAATTCATATGGAGAGGCAAGAGGGCCTGAAGAACCAAAACCATCTGGAAAAGGAAGAACAAAGTTGGAGGACTCACGCTTTCTGTCTTCAAACTTCTTACAGTAATTAAAACAGTGCAGTACTGGCATAAGAACAAATCTTTAGATCAATGGGATAGAATTGAAACATCAGAAATAAACCTCACATCTTTGGCCAGTTGATTTTTGACAAGGCTGCCAAGTCCACTCAATGGAGAAAAAAATAGTCTCTTCAGCAAATGGTGTGGGGAAAAGTGGATACTCATGTGTAAAAGAACCAAAGCAGGCTCTTATCTCACACTATATGCAAAAATTAACTCAGAATAATACACAGACCTAAATACAAGAACTAAAATTATAAATCTCCTAGACAAAAACATAGGGAATGTCTTCAGGCTCTTGTATTAAGCATGGTTTTCTGTTTTTTGTTTTTTTACTTTACACCAAAAGCGTGAGTAACGAGAAATAATAGATAAACTGGACGACCTCAAAATTAAAAAATGTTTGTGCATCAAAGGAAATTATCAAGAAAGTGAAAAGAAAATCTACAAAATAAGAAAAAATGTTTGGGAGCCTGTTCTAGTTTGCTAGCTGCCAGAATGCAACACACCAGAGACGGGTTGGCTTTTAGTAAAAGGGGATTTATTTTGTTAGTTCTTCAGAGGAAAGGCAGCTAACTTTCATCTGAGGTTCTTTCTTACGTGGGAAGGCACAGGATGATCTCTGCTGGTCTTCTCTCCAGGCCCCTGGGTTCCATCAACTTTCCCCAGGGTGATTCCTTTCTGCATCTCCAAAGGCCTGGGCTGAGATGTGAGTGCTGAGATGAGTTACGCTGAGCTGCTTAGACTGTGCTACATTGTGCTCTCTCATTTAACCACCAGCCAATTAAGTCAAACGTCCTTCATTGCAGTAAGCCCGCCTCCTAGCCGACTGCAGATGTAATCAGCAACAGATGAGGTTCACGTACTATTAGGTCATGTCCGCAGCAACAAAACTAGGTGCCTTCACCTGGCCAAGTTGACAACTGAATCTAACTACCACAGAGCCATATATCTTATAAGGTTTTAATATCCAGACTATATAAAGAACTCCTACAATTCAACAGCAGAAAGTCAAATAATACAAAAAATGAACAAAGGACTTGAAAAGAAGATATTTAAATGGCAAATAAGCACATGAAAAGATAATCAATCTCATTACCCATTTGGAAAAGGAAAATTAAAACCACTTCATGACCACTGGGTGGAAGTAAGTGTTGTCCAGGATATGGAGAAACAGTAATGCTCGTGCATTGTTGATAGGATGTGAAATGATACAGCCCAACAGTTGGGCAGGTCCTCACAAGTATTGAATTACCATATGACCTGGTTTCCCAACTTCTAAGTATATACCCCAAAGAATTGGAAGCAGTGACTCAAACAGATATCTGTACCCCAATGTTTATAGCAGCATTATTCACAATAGCCAAAAGGTGGACACATCTCAAGTTCATCAATGGATGAATGATAAAGTAAATGTAGTATGCACATGCAATGAAATATTACTCATCCATAAAAAGGATGGCGGTGAAGGCATGTCTGTTTACTTAGGCTGGATTGTAAGATGTGTGAATAAAACTGTTTAAAAATGAACAGAGAGAAATAAGTTGTTCTAGTTTGCTGCTGCTAGAATGCGATATGCCAGAAACAGAACACTTTTAAAAGGGGGAATTTTTAAGTTGCAAGTTTATAGTTCAAAGGCCATGAAAATGTCCCAGTTAAAGCAAGTCTATAAAAATAAGGCACCAACAAGAGGTTACCTTCACTTAAGAAATGCCGATGAAGTTCAGGGTTTCTCTCTCAACTGGAAAGGCACATGGCGAACATGGTGAAGTCTGCTAGCTTTCTCTCCAGGCTTCTTGTTTTATGAAGCTCCCCTGGGGCATATTCCTTCCTCATTTCCAAATGTCTCTGGCTGCATGGGCGCTCATGGTTCTCATGGCTCTGAAGCTTTTTCTCAAAATGTTCCTCTGTTAAATAATTCCAGTAAATTAATCAATATCCACCTGGGATGGGTGGAGTCACATCTCCCTCTAATCAAAGGTTAATACTCACAATTAGGCGTGTCACATCACCATGGAGATAATCTAATCAAATTCCCAATCTATAGTATGAATAGGGATTAGGAGAAGTGATTGCCTCTACAAGATGGATCAGGATTAAAATAGAGCTCTTCTAGGATACATAATCCTTTCAAACTGGCACACAAGTGTTAGAGAAAATATGGAGAAAGAGAGGTGAAGCTGAGAGGTGCAGCCCTTGTAGGGAAGTGTTGTGTCTCCATAGCAAGCTAGGGGTGGGGTTGCCTTAAGATCCTGAAATCCCATTACTCAGTATATACCTGGATGTATTGAGTGTGGAGACATTTGCACACTGGTGTTTATGGCAGAGGTGGCCTAAGGATACACTGAGGAATGAAAGGGGGAACTGTGGTGTACGTACAATGGGCAATTGCACAGCCACAAGAAGGAACACCAGGTGGATGGACCTTAAAGACGGCATGTTGAATGAAATGTCAGGAACAAAAGACGAATATTATCATGCTTCACTCAAATGGACTAGCTATAATATGAAAACTCGGGGAACTGAAGTCGAGAGCATGGTTTATCAGGTTGAGGCCTATTGTAAAGGGTCCTAGATTGTAAGCTCTTTCAGCAGTCACATCTATTCACAAGTTGTAACTGATATTTCTAAATTCTGAGATACTGAGCTATTTGCATATAACCTGGTCATTCCCTGAAACTTTGGGTATTTACGTGACACCTGAGGCTCAGATTTAGAGGTCTGAAGCCATACCCCATACAGAAACAGTTTTAAAAGCTGAAACAATGATCAGATTTTGATTATAGATATGAATGAAGCTGATGTGGATAGGACTAAGGTGAATCAGAATGGTGGGTAAAGGATGATATATAGTCCATATTTTCAAACTTTAACCTTGGTGTGAGATCAGAGAGAGGTTTATTTGGTGCAAAATTTATTTTTTTGGTAGCACAAAAAAAGAATGAAATTCTGATACCTGCTGAAGCATGGATGATCCTTGAAGACATGATGTTGAGTGAAATAGACACAAAAGGACGAATATTGCATGATCTCATGTATATGAAAGGACTAGAATATGCAAATTCATAGAGACAGAAGGCAGAATAGTGGTTATGAGTGGCTGGGAGGAGGGGCAACGGGGAGTTACTGCTTAATGCATATGAGTCTCTGCTTGGGATGATAACGATTTCCTGGATGTCGATTGTGGTGATGGATTACTGTTTTAGTTTGCTAAAGCTGACGAAATGCGATATACCAGAAATGGGTTGGCTTTTACAGCGGGGATTTATTAACTAACAAGTTCACATTCTGAGGCTTTGAAAATGTCCAGTTCAAGGCACTGCCGTGATGACACCTTGTTCCTGAAGAAGGGCTACTGGTGGTCCAGCATTTCTCTGCCACATGGGAGAGCACATGGCATGTCTGCTGGCCCTCCCATCTCTCCTGGCTTTCATTGTTTCTGGCTTCAGTGGCCTCTTCTCTGAACTTCTGTATGTACCCTTGTCTCTCAGCTTCTCTGGCTGTTCTCTCATTTAGCTTCTTTGTGTAGTTCTCTGGATTTCATCTTTTTCGCTTCTCTGGGGCTTTTTTCCCATGTCTTTGCTCTGTCTTTTATCTTCTTATAAAGGACTCTAGTAAGAGTATTAAGAGCCACATTCAGTGAGGTGGGTCACATCTCAATATAAGATCCAACTCACCCAAAACTCCCACTTACAATGGGTCGGCACCCACGAGACTGGGTCAGCTTTAGGAGCGTGATCTTTTCTGGGGTGCATCCAGCTTCAAATGCATTGTAATGCACTTTACGCCACAGAGGTGTAAACTTAAAAGTGGTTAAAATCATGGATTAAAAATACATAAATAATAGGGGAACAAATGTGTAAATAAATTGGGTAGAGGGAAATACTAGTGGTCAATGATAAGGAGGGGTAAGGGATATGGGACATATGAGTTTCTTCTTTTTTCTTTTTATTTCTTTTTCTGGAGTGATGCAAATGTTCTAAAAAAATGATCATGGTGATGAATATACAACTATTTGATGATGTTGTGAGCCATTGAATGCACATCCAAATATGGAATGTTCATACATTAAGAATGTTTGTATTTGCATGTCATTTGATTTTATCAATAAAAAAATGGTTGAGGGTGGGCCACGGTGGCTCAGCAGGCAAGAATACTTGCCTGCCATGCCAAAGGACCCGGGTTTGATTCCCGGTGCCTGCCCATGTAAAAACAAACAAACAAACAAACAAAAAACACACAAAAAAAATGGTTGAAGTTATTTTTGTTATATTTATTTTAACACAATAAAAATAAATTAGCTTTTTATAAAAACAAAAGCCAATAGATAATTTAAAATCGATTCTGATAAATATTCAATTATCCAAAAAGGAGGAAGAGAAGAAAAACAAAACAAATAACAAAATGATAGACCCTTTCCAAACAAATAATAAAAACCATAAGTTGTTGTAAGAATGAATAAAAAAGGAACAATTATATTGTTCTTATATTGTTGTCTATAAGAGATACATTTTAAAATAAAGACATGAATACACTAGAAGTAAAATACAGAAACACAAACCATAAGAAAGTAGTGAAAGGAGATAATATAGAACTAAAATCAGTGAACTAGAAAAAAACTATGAGGAAAATAAATAAAAGCAAAAGTTGGTTCTTTAAAAAGACCAACAAAGTCGCTACAGCTGTAGTCAAATGCTCAAGGGAAAGAAAAGAGGAATTACCAGTATTGGTGCTGGGGATAAGACTCTTGACCCTATAAATATTGAGAATAATAAAGAAATATTTTAAACAATCTTATGCCAATAAATTTGGCACTTTAGATGGAATAGACAAATTCCTTGCAAAATAAAAGCTTAGAAAACTGACACAAGATGAAACAGAATATCTGAGTAGTCCTATACATATTAAAATTTCTTCATTAGTTATCAGACACTTTCTCCAGAAGTCCCAGATAGTTTCATTGGCAAATTCTATAAAACATTTAAAGATGAAAGAGCAACACTCTTGAACAAACTATTCAAGAAAAATAGAGGAGGAAACCCTTCTGAACTTATTTTATTAGATTACCATAATCTCATACTAATATCAGGAAAAATGTTGAAAGGAAGGAAGGGAGGGAGGGAGAAAAAGAAGGAAGGAAGGAAGGAAGGAAGGAAGGAAGGAAGGAAGGAAGGAAGGAAGGAAGGAAAGAAAGAAAGAAAGAAGGGAGAGAGAGAAAGGAGGGAAGGAGAGAGGAAGGAAGGAGGGGTGGGAAGGAAGGAGGTTTGGAAGAAGGAAGGAATTCTAGACCAATATCCCTCATGCACATAGACAACAAAACCCTTTACAAAATAGAGGTAAACTAAATCCTGCAATCGATGTAAAGGATGACACATCATGTCCAAGTGAGCTTTATCCCTTGAATACAAGAATAGAGAGAAAAAATAACATAAAACAGGAGAGCAAATCAAAAGCACACAAAAGATGGTAAAAATAAAACCAAACATAAACAATCACATTAAATATTAACGGACTAAATATTAAAACATTATGATGGCCAGAATGGAATAAACAACAATAACTACCATATGCAGTTTATTATGCATAACAAAAAAGAAATATTGACAGGATGAGGAAAAATACAGCACACAGAAAAAATCAAAAGGACGTTGGTTTAAGTCTTCTAATATTAAACATAATGAACTTAAAGGCAAAAGGCATTAGTATTATTAATAAAAAGAAAGCTTTAATGCATCAGGAATTACAACAATTCTAAATTGCTATGTACCTATTTAACATGGCCCCAAAGTATATAAAACAAAAATTAATAAAAACTACATGGAGAAATAAACACTCACTTTCTTACCTGTCTTTAATTCATTGAATGTTTCTATATTCCATATTTATTTGTTGGTTAGTTTTAAAAATCTTTTTAGAACATGCAAGGATATAGCTTAATTACTTAACTTGAAAACCCCCACTAGTGTGACCTCCCTAAAATTGTCAAAGCTTATGGTCATGGCCCCTAACTCCTTTTTGAGAAGGAAATGGAAATTTGTTGGTTTAGTAAAGAGATCCTGCTCTTTAGCCTGGGACCTCCTAACAAATGCTACTTTTTAATGAAAAGTTCCTCTTTGGTCTGGATTACCATAATTTATTTGAAGTCTGTGGCCTTGGATATAAAGAAGGTAATACAACTTAATTACAATGTTAAAATTTAAGGGCCAAAGCTTTCTTTCAAATGAAATGTTTACATGGTATCTCCTGTTTTTATTTTCATTGTAATCTTATTATTTATTCTTTCACTTATTTGCTTTTGTTCCTTTTGAAGTTTAATGGCAGCACACTTGTAACACAGGATTCAAAACACACAAATGAAAATTTGTTAAACTCCACCTACCTCCTACCTGTGCACTTTGAACACCGGCTCCAAGTCTCAGAGCCAACCAGCATTACCAAAAGATACGCTCTGTGCAAAAATTCTGTGCATGGCTTTGTTTCAGTGTCTTCTCTTCATTCCTCATTTTCAGGACTTTACCATATCAACTTGTAGAGTGGAACCTCTTTCTTTTCACCTGATGCATAATTTCCATTGTAGTTTATCTAATTAGTCCCCCTTAGTGACTGATGTAGGTTGTTTCCCGTAATTTGCTATCACAATGTTGCAATGAATCGCCCCATATATATATATATATGTCTTTGCGTACTTGCTTGGATGTATCTGAAGGGTAAATTCCTAAAAGTAAAAGAGGTAGGTCAAACAGTATGTTTGTGCATTCATTTTGATAAACAATGCCACATCGTCCCATAGAAGTTCTACAAATTTACACTCCCAACAACTGTTACTGAAAATGCCGGTGCCTCTGCACCATTGCCAGCACAGCATATTTATCAAAATGTTTATACTTACCATTCTGGCAGGTGAAAAATAGTTTCTTGCTGTCATTTTAATAACTATCCTCTTATGTAGGAGCATCTTTTTAAAATACTAGGTATTGTTATTAATAATTAATATGAATATAGTAATAAAGCATCATAATAATTATAAACATAAGAAATATAAGTGTAATGATAATAAAGAGTAACGTAAGCACACCCTACTTGGCTTAAAAAATACATTACTGATGCAATGAAGATCATTGCATATACCTCCCCCATTGAATTTCCGCCATATCTTCTTTCCAGAATTCAGTATTTATCATTCCCGTGTATTTATTTGTATCTTACAACAAAGTATATTTATGCATTTATACATATATTTTCATAAATATACATATGCATTCCAGAATTATATGTATGTAAACAATGCATGTGTATTCCAGAATTATATGTATGTCTGCACGTGTGTAGAATTAATGTGCATGTATTTGAATGTCATATAAATGGTATTGTACTGTATGATTTATCTGCAGTGTGCTTTTTATCCTCAATATTGTTTTGTGAGGGTTCATTCACTTTATCTGTGTTGCTCCAATGCCTTCACTTACCCTGCTGCTGTACCCATTGTATAACTACATCACAATGTATCCATTCTGCTATTGATGCTTATTTAAGTTCTTTCCAAGCTTTACTCTTTCAGACAATGCTTCTGTGGACACTCTTGTGAACTTCTCTTCATCAACACATAAATGCAGCAGTGGGTCTGTTGGGTAACAGGGTTTGGGCATTTTTAACTTAGCTACATTTTACCTAATTGCTCTTAGAATTGTCCCAATTTATCCACTCAGCAGCTGTGTAGGAGAGTTACTGTGGCTTCACATCCCTGCCAAAACTTAGCATAAGGGCATATTAATTTTTTGACAATATGATGACTTTGTACAGTATTTCATTGTGGTTTTTATTTATATTTCCCTGAAATATAAATTATGATTATGAATGAGAATAATCATAATTTATGAATGAGAATGAGCCTCTTTAAAATGCGTTAAGGCCATTTATATTTTTCTTCTATGTGAACTTCCTGTTTGTGGTCTTAGCTTGTTTTTTCTATTGGATTATTGTTGTCATTTCATTTTTAATTGCTTTGTAGGAGTTTTTTTTAATATATTAAGAAATTAACTACTTTAGCTGTCATTTTGATCACAAATAGCTTTTCCATATTTTCGTTTTTCTTTGATTCTTATTTATAGCAGCTTTAAAACAAAGTATATTTATGCATATATACATATATCTGCATAAACATAATTCCATATAAATGCACTAATGTTCTTATATATAAGAGTTTTATGAATGTAATTTCTTTCTTGTTTTGCTTTGCTTCCTCTTTACTCTCCTCTCCTTTTCCCCTCATGAGCCCCCTTTCTTCCTCATGCAAGGGTAACTTATAATTAAAAACCTTACATATCATTCAAAATATATCACTGTATTCAGAAATTCTATACAGACATTTATTTACATAAATGTGCTTTCATAAATACACTATACAGGATATTTCATTTTGTCATCATTTGGTTTATACACAGGAGATATTGTTACATAATCTTTTTTATATCTTCACTTAATATTTTGTGACAATCCCTCCAAGTCAACATGGATAGCTCTAATTCTAGCATTAATTCATTCCTTTAATGTCTCTCAAATTTTCTTGCATCAGCCAAAATTTTGCTTAGCAAAAAACACACACAGAAACATTCAGAACCTAAAAAAGATTACTGATCTTAGTCAAGATTTTTATAAATAAATGTTGAATATTTATTTAGATGAATGAACTTTAAAGTGCAATTAAGAGATACATTTTCCCCCTAACAAAGTCTGTGGTTGTGGAAACTAATCCATAAGTGAATATATATATAGAAAGGCCACAGAACCAAATGACACAATGTATCCATTCTGCTATGATGTTTATTTAAGTTATTTCCAATCTTCATCATTTCAAACAATGCTACTGTAAATATCTCTTCATCAATACTAAACCCAGTAGTGGATCAGTTTTTTCACTCCTGTGTGGATGTGGGAAAACAATTAATCTCTCTGGACTCCAGTTACGTCATCTGTAAACTGTAAACCTAGGCTGTTTTCCTGACAATGCCACTTAATTTGAGATTCAGTCAATTCAACACGAATCCAAGCTTTGCCGAGGCTTTTACATTCGCCAGCTGAAGTGGCGCCACCATGTGGCTGCAGTGTGAACAGTCCAAAATTCATTTGCCCCAGCAAGTTTTAAATGATGAGTCTCATTCAACTTTTACTATGAGGAAGTTACATTATTTCAAATTGTGTGGATATAGTGAGACTTTATTTATGTTTAGTTGTCATTTCAAATTTGGATACGATGTAACTACACTCGATAGTCTCACAGGGCAGTTTTGAATCCTCATACTGTTTCTAGGCCACAAAGTCAACCCCAGGAGAAAATGGGGGAAAAAATAGAATTATTTACACTATGAAAGTGTGTTTTAAAATAAAATATGCAGCAGCTTGGGCAGCTATATGGCTAGAAAACCTCAACATATCTAAAGTATCTCAGTTTGGGGACAAGGAAGGCAGAATTGGGTACAAGGGTAGAAGGCAGTGTAGTAAGAAGGCTGTGTTAATTATTAGTTTTCAAAATACTTGACAAAACACTAAACTGAGGCACATTACCCAATCCAGTGATGAGTCGCAAAGGCAAAGTATAATGTTGTACCGGTTTGAAAGGATTATGTGCCCCAGAAAAGCCATGTTTTAGTCCTGATCCTGTCTCGTGGGGCAGCTGTTTCTCCTGATCCTGATTCAATACTGCAGGGCAGAAACTTCGGATTAGATTATTGCCACCAAGACGTGACACACCCAGTTATGGTGTGGCCTTCGATTAGATGGAGATTAGACTCCAC
The DNA here is from genome assembly GCA_004026745.1 of Myrmecophaga tridactyla. Lineage (NCBI taxonomy): Eukaryota > Metazoa > Chordata > Mammalia > Pilosa > Myrmecophagidae > Myrmecophaga > Myrmecophaga tridactyla. The sequence goes on from PVIY010026056.1 coordinate 26,753, forward strand.
CCATTCCAGGTGGGGCTTGATTAGTTTACCCGAGTCCTTTAAAAGGGGAAACATTTTGGACAGAGCCAGAAATGACAGAAACCTGAGAGCTGACAGACAGCAACTAGAGACGCTTGAAGAAGAGTGTTTTAGAGAACAGGGACACGGATGTTTGGAGATGCTTGGAGCCCAGCAGACGTTGCCAGGAGAAGTTAAACAAGCCAGAACCTGGAGAGGGCCAAGGGGAAGCCAAGAGATGAAAGCCAGCCCTGGAGAAGCAAAGTGAGGAACCCCCACAGGAACAGAGGCTGAAAGCAGTGGAGCCCAGGAGCAAGGGACCAGCAGATGCCAGTCACGAGACTGCCCAGCTGACATTCCCGACCCATCAGCCTTTCTTGAATTAAGGTATCTTTCCCTGGATGCCTTAGTTTGCATATTTTTATAAGCTTAGAACTGTAAACTTGCAACTTATTAAATTCTCTTTCTTTTATGCATGGGCAGCACCAGGAACCAAACTCGGGTCTCCGGCATGGCAGGCAAGAACTCTGCCTGCTGAGCCACCTTGGCCCTAAATTCTCTTTTTAAAAGCCATTCCATTTCTGGTATATTACACTCTGGCAGTTGACAAACTAATACAATTGATATTTATTCTAACATTATAGAATTATTACCACTATTGAAAATAATTGTATCAAATTCTTTAATGGCTTCAGGTAATCATTTTTATTTATTTTTAAAATAAATTTTAAATTTTAGAATAGCTCTAGAGTTATAGGAAAATTACAAAGATAAGACAGAGTTCCTGTATTTACCCACACCAGTTTTCCTTACTGCAAATATCTAATATTAGCATGATACATTTGTCACAACTAATGAACAAATATTGATGCCTCATTATTAACTGAAGTCTGCACTTCATTTACATTTGCTCAGTTTTTACCTAATGTCCTTTTACTGTCCCAGGAGCCCATCCAAGTACCACATTTCATGCCCCTTAGGCTCTTAAAATCAGAATTTCTCTGATTTTTCCTTATTTTCTTATGACTGAAGAGTCCTGGTCGTGTGCTTTATAGACTGTCCCTGAATTTGGGCTTGCCTGGTGTTGTCTCAGGCTGGGGGTGGTTTTGGGGGAGAAAGACCTCAGAGGTGAAGTTCCATTTTCATCACATCATGTCAAGAGCCCACAATTGACCTGACTGGGCACTGCTGACATTGACCTGCCACGAAGCCTTTGCTGGAGCTTTTCATTGCAAAGTTATACTGTTTTTTGCTTTTGGTTCTGTACTCTGGAAAGAAGTCAGTATGTGCAGCCCACAAGCAGCAGGTGGGCATTTATACTCCATGGCCTTAAGAAGGGATTATGGACATAAATTACCTAGAATTCTTCTGTATGGGCTATTTGTCTCTTCTTCCCCATTTATCTATTTATACAACCATTTAATTATGCCATATGGGCTTACGGATATTTATTTTATTCTTAGGGTTATCATCCAATACTATGTTATTGATTTTGTTTCTCAATTTCTTCCAGCATTGACTCTTTCAGATCGGACCCTGTACCCCTTTGACATACCCCTTCATCTCGTTTCTTTGAGCACTACAAGTTGCTTTTGACTCACCTTGTACATTCCTTGTCCCAGCTCTAAAATCACCCATGTATCCCAGGATCCCTGGTTCCTTTTGCTGGAGAATGAGATTAAAAATTAAGGTCTAGATGCTAGAATCTTTCAACTCTATGTATTTTCCTATGACTTTCCCTTCCATGTCTTAATGGCCTTAGAATTGGGTTGTTTTTTAAAGAGCTTTGAAAATTTAAGGATTAGCTTGGTTAACAAGATGCAGTTCACCCTTATTAACTACTGTTTTGATTATTGTTACAGTTAATACTAATACATAATACATGGGCTCATTATTTGTAAAGTTTGTCAGTCTCAGATATGAATTTGGGATAAAAGCTTTCTTGAGAAAAAAAGTATAAATTATGTATACAATTTTTCTTGCAACATTCCTCTTTGCTAAATCAGCAGCCGAGGAGAACGTTCCCGTGAGTGAATAACCATTGCTGTGTGTATATATGCGTACAGGTGTTTCCCTTTAGGCTCCTTATTGGGAGAAATGTGACAAAATGACTAGCCTGGGATTCTTGTGAAAGCAGCAGCTGTGACTTCTCTCCATCGTTGCATTCCTAGGGGCTAGCACGGTGCTGGCCACATTCCTGGGATCCCCAAGGCTTGCCGAATTGATTACTGAGATCCCAGAACAAGGCAAAGACTTCCGTCACTTAAATGTCTGAAAATTTTTTCCTGTGTTTTTTTGTGGCTGTTGTTGTTCTTTGCGTGTTTTTTGTTTTTTGTTGTTGATTCGGTTTTATTTTTTTGCTTAGGAAGGCTTCAGTGGCAGGAGTTAAAATAGCGGTGGTCACTGCTATGGTGTTCTTTTGGTGGGAATTGCTTTCATCCCTCTGATACCATCTTATCATGAGCCATAGTAGACTGGTCCTAGCTTTAGGGTTCTTTCCCACTGGTGAAATAAGGCCCAAACTGCTCATTTAAGATAAAATGCTTGCCCAAAGGAAGCCTGTGAAGCCAGAATGTGTTTTTCCTTGATTTACAGTAAAACATGGGCTCTTTGTGTTCTCTGTTACATGTAAAAGCATTTCTACGTTTCGTGTTGAATAAGCTATTCTTCCACTGGATGGAATTGAATTTAATTAGAAGAAAATAAGGCTTTAATGATATGCTATTTCATTTTAAGACCATAAATCATCATATCCTCCAAATGGTGGGATAATGATGCTCAAACAAAACACTATAGAAGAAAAGTTACTCATCTGGTGTTCAGTCTTTTTGTGGAAAACGTATGCACTTTTATACTTTATCTTTCTTACGCTCTTACTTGAAATTCCTCCTTTGAAAGATGGTGCGCTCGTATGTTTTATTTTAATTCCACTCTAGATTCAGTACAACTTTTACAAAATGGAATTCACTTACATATAATTCAGGAACTGAGCAATCTGGAAAGAAAGTATTTTGAAACAACACCATGCATTCACTATAAACGCCGCCGACACTGTCCTGCGTGATTCCCCCACTTGCCAGAACTGCTGGGTGCCACGGCTGTGCTGGGGTGGGGCAGGGGAGACGGGCCCAAGTGCTGGCAGAGGCAGCAGGGAAGTGGGAGCTGGAAGCTGGGGCAGATGGCCCCGGCTGCAAAGAGGGGAAGATAAGGCCTGGCGTCTGGGGGCAGGAGGGGAAGGCAGCCGGCAAGGGTAACGCCGGCCGGGGCAGCTCGGAGGGGCTGGTGGGGAGCGGTCAGCAGAGCGGCCACCCAGAGCCCTAGGTCTTTTTAAAATGCCAAGGAACATTTACCAAGGTTCTT
>PVIY010026057.1:0-35893 GCA_004026745.1 Myrmecophaga tridactyla
ATTAGATTTAAATAGACAGATTAAACAATATGTTAGAGCTGAAGAGAGAAGTGTTAAACTGAAAAATAAATGTATAAAATTTTGCTTAATTTTCACATATAGCTAGGTAAGGGTATTGAAAACCCAAGAAGTTGACACTTAAATAGTAAAATGAAAAGTTCATCATAGATCTAAATAGAGATACATAATATGGTGATAAATATGGAAAAAGTCAAAACAAATTAATTGGAAAGAGAAAAGCATATTTTATGAATCATCATGAAACTGGATACAAAAAATGCTGAATGAAATATTAACATGTGCAATTTAAGGCAAACAAAATTACTTTCTCATCTCTCATTCTTTTGCACCAATTGTATAATAAAACAGACTTTTTCTGTTTCTTGCCTTTTTACTTAGCTATATGTCCAAACTTTTTCTTATAAATATATAGAAATCATTTTCATACTACCTTTTTAAAGCTGCCTAGAATTTCATTGAACAAACATATCAAAATTTGTATGGATGTATCTATCCATATTAACAACTGGTTATATTTCAATATGTTACTCTTCAAAAGGTTGCAAAGAATGAATGTTTGCATGTATAATTTTGCAGGTGTGGCGATATACCTGTATATCTGCATAAATTTAAATAGTTGAAATTACTTGGTGTATTTATAATTTGATATAATTTCAAATTGAACTTCATAGTGATTCTAGTAGTCCACGTATCCCCAATCAATGTATGAAAGAAATTATCTCCCTTTGTCCTAATAAATGTTGTGCCTTACCAAGCATTTATATATTTATATTCTGATAGGGCAGATTCTATTGCAGGATAATTTAATTTGTATTTCTATTATTCTGAATAAAGTTAATCATATTTGTGTAATGTAATAATTTTATTTCATTTTCTCTGAATTTTATTTTCATAAACGTTATTGATTCTTTTTATTAGGATTAACCCCCTTTATTAAATATAATTTGAAAGTTATTTCTCATGTTTTACAATTGTTTCTTTCTATTATGTAGTTTTCGTCATGCGAAAGTATTTTTGTGCTTTTAAACGTATCTTAATTTACAATTAGTAGAGTCATAAATAGAAAGGATTCTTCATCTTATGTTTACAAAATATTCCTATGTTCTTCATTTTTATGTTTAACTATTCAATATGTTTATAATTAATCCCACTGCACAACGTGAGGTGCTCTTTGAATGTGACTTGCCTTCACATGGTTTCTTGGTTGTCCACAAATCATTTATTATCAATTATACTGCACTCTACCAATTTGTTATGTTGCCTATTTCATATGCTAAATCTATACATTCATTTGGATCTGTTTCCAGATGTTCTTATTTGTTCTCTTGTTAGGAGAGCACAGCTATGGGCTAGAGTGATATGATTGAATTTTAATGTTTTATTAAATTTCGACATCTGGAGACCATCTTTGGTCTCAATTATTTGTTTCCTTTATCACGTAATTTACGACACACCTTTTCTAGTTTTACTGAAAATTATATTGGTTTACTGCTATAATAAAACTACATTTAAGATTACACTTAAGAAAGTGTAATGCTTTTATAATTTTGAGATTTTCTTAACATTTGTCTTTGCAATTGTTCAAGTCTCTCTGTGTGTGCTGATAAAAGAGGGTTTGAATTTTTTTTCATATAGTTAGTGCAGATTCTTATATAGTTTACTCCTAGATAGTTGATCTTCTTTATTACTGATTCAAATTAATATTTTCTTTCATTATGTTGTAAAATGTTCTTTTTGTATATATATTAGAGTTTTGTAAAATAATTTTATATACTGCTATATTACTAGATAGTCTCATAATTTGTGTGTGTTTTTTTTAGTTTATTTCCTAGGATTTTCTAGGTGTCACTAATTCCATTTTTTAATTAAACAAATATTTATTGTGTCTAATATGTGCAAAATGTTTGGAATACATCGGTGAACAAACTAATCAAAGAATCTACTCTTCATGTTTCTCACGTTCTATGTGAATATATAAAAAGTGTTAGCTATGTTTTAAATAAATACAAGTATATCTTAGCTGTGAAAAGATGTGGCTAGGAATGACAAAAATCAAATCTGAAACAGAGGTGATTCCTTGGATAGGAAGAAGGAAACGTGAAGAGGGAGACACATTTTCAGGAGAATTAACTACATATTATAATGTTCTATTTTTTTACAATATGAGTATATGCATTTTACTTTTTCAGTAAATTCAATGTGAAGCCCAATAACCTCTGTGTTATACTACCCGGGTACGTTGAGGGTTGTCCTTAGAGTGAGGAATAAAATGATTTTATACAATATGTTTGAGATTAAGGATTAATATAGAAAAGACTCCATATGGAAGTGAGGAAAAAGGTCATTTTTGTCTGTAACTCTCAATATTTTGAAAGTAGTTATCTTTTCCCATTAAAAATTTTAATAGGTACCATTAACTGCATTGTTTAATCTATTTTGAAATGAATGGAAAGTCTGAAGATACATTGTAACTTGGAAATTGAAATCTAATTCATAAATATTTGTATCTATATGGTACATATTAACTATATTTAATCCTTAGTAGTTAGGCTAGTTAACTGATGAACTGTATAAATACTAGCTCATTATATTTTAATTTTGGCTTTCATTTCATTCCAAAGAGGTAAAATACAATTAACCACAATAGGAAAATTTGTCAGGGTTAGATAGAATGCATTTTATTTAAAATAATAAACTTCTATATTATTTTACTAGCTTTGGAGAAATTTAATTTACTAGGAAAAAGCAATATGCATAATTTGCTTTTCAGTTGAAAGTATTAATATGTTGTTTTGGCCCATGAAGAACAATTTGATAGCCAGGCAAATGTTTTCATGTCCTATGTCTGAAGTTTTTCCACAAAGAATGCAAAACTTAATGCCTATGTTTTATTGTTTATGCACTGAAATATTATTGAAATATATCATGTAATGCCTCATCAAAGAGAAGGAAGAATATGATAATAAACATTTCTTCATGTATAGTAAATTTCCCATGCAGAATTTAAGACAATGAAATACAGAAGAGGCATTTGAGTAGCAAGTGAGGATCTCAGGATCTCAGTGTATTTATTCAGCCACAGATTGCAGGCAGGGATGTTGATGGTCATGTGCAGAGAGTACAGTGCCCACTGTATGGCCTGGGTTTGGCTGAAGTGCATAAGACCTATAAAAAAGCCTCTTTATGAGTATACAGCTGGCACAAAATGTGTAGTTAAGGAAAGAGGAAGGGGTCTATTTAGTGCCTCTCCCCTGTGCCCATCTCCTAATTTCTGCTTTCTAAATATTCTTTCATCAAAAGGAAAAGCAGGAAGGAATAATAGAAATACTAAAAGTGGAGAGAATATTTCCTTTCCTATTTTTTCTGTTTTGTATAAATTTATAAAACATGCATATTTACTTTTATAGTAATTCGTATAACTTTGTAGAATAAATACTATAATTTACATAGTCCTCTCATTGTGCATCAACGTCACAATAACCTCATCAATGAAAATCCATTTGTTCTCTCTATTTGTAGTAACAGAGTCAGTAATAGTGGAGTTGTCTGCTTCTGCAGGACAGAATTCCTCTACAGCTTGTCTCTTCTAGTTTTAATCTAACAGCTTGTCTATTTTCCCAACTTACATGAATTCACTTAGGAATATTAAGATGGAAAATTGAGGTATGCAAAACTGTTTTAATAAATGACATCTCAGGAGGTTCTAAAAGGAATCAAATCATTTACATTCTTTGTTTTACACTCATATCAAACAGTAGTCAAAAAGTCACCCATGTTCAACAACGAAAATTAATAGAAAAAATTATATGTGAACCAAATAACCCCACATCATTTTATTCACCAAAATTTAAATATTTGCCTTGACTCCAAGCATTTTGGTAATATGGGATTTACTAAAAAAATAAAATAAAATAAAGCTCTATTTCATGTAGAAGCTAAAATGCACGAAGATATGCAAAGTCAAAATTACGACTTGGGCTCTCTGGAAGCAGAAGTTCAGAAAAATGTCATAGTACAAAATGTTTACTAGCAATCAATGCTTGAGAACAAAGGAGGAAGGAGCAACATTGGACTCAGGAAGGAGATGCAATGCCATGAAGGCTCAATATAGCCTTGATCACTCTTCTAAGAGGTTCTGGAGCCAGTATTTCTCATTAAAGTTATCCTGTATTGCTAAAATTGCTTAGCTTTAAACCACCCTCTCACTTCAACATTATGTGTAGGTTATCTGAGGGGGGATGTGACGTGGCACAATGTAGCTCTGTACTTGAGACAGATACTGAGGACCTGAGAGTTTTGGATGCTGCCTGCTGAACACAGTCTCTCAGATGGACTCGTTCCTTTTGTAGAAGAACATCAGCAGATGCTTTCTGTTTGTCACTGTCCACCCCTTGTGACACTTGGATATACTTTTCCATAAAGATTTGGAAAGAGATCCTCCAGGATTCCCCTGAGCCTATCCTCCTGGGGGAAAACAGAATTTTAATGGTACAAACTACTGTGCCTGCTATTGTATTTGGTGTCAGAGGCACAATTGATGTCCATCCTCCCATCCTCCACTGACTAGTCTGGATGCTCCTTGCCTCAGAACCTAGCTCTGTTGGTCTTGTTTGACTTATGAGGTGGTGTGACCCAAAACCTTTAGCCAAATGATCTGATCCTTTGGTAACCATGTTCCTCTCAGGCGGGTTTACTACACATGTCCATTTAGAGTCACAATTTTCAAAGAAGGTATACAGATCAATTCCAGTACTTAATTTGAGCTTTCTTCAGTGTATAATAGTATCCTTCCCTTGTGTTGATGACCAGATCTGATGACTCCTTTCAATACACTGACATCTCTTCTTTCTTGAGGGTCCTTGGAAACAAGGGGTCCAAAGTGTCTAGATAGCAGCTGTACTAATAATTCAAAGGGAGTCTTGCTATGTCCCCTTTGCATCAAGACCACTAACCCTGCAGAACTCCAAGCACGCGGATAGAAAGCACAAAGCCCTCCAATATTGGAAGTGATTGTAATTGCAACTCCTGATTTCAGCCCTTTGTTTCCAGAACCATATATTCTTCTTCTTTGGAACTAAACACCATTTATCATCATTATTTTAATACTTAAACTACATCCTGATGATGGCATCATGTCCTCTGAGCTGAGACTGTTCTTGTGCCTTAAACAAGTCAATTCAACAGTCTAAGAGTCCAGAGACTCATTTGAGTAATGAAGCACTGGATACTACCAGTGCTCCCTGGTGTGAGCTCACCCTCACACCTAATCGCTGAATAATGTTCTGATCTGATTTGACATTATGTGATCCCCACGACAGTGGGTTAAACTATCACTAAGTCCTAATAAGGTGGTGTTATGGAGAGACTGGATAAGGAAAGAACAGAAAACTTATACCCAGAATATATGTCTGTTAATGTGAAGTTTGCCACAAATTCCACATGACATCTTTTACGACCTCCAATAACTTCAATAATATAGTGTCTTCTGAATTATATGGCCTAACATGGCAGTGATACTGGGACTATGACCTATAACTGTTTCAGAGACCTTTCATACTCTTAGCTCCACTCAAAGCTGGAAGCCTTTTGCTGAAATAGGTATGTGGGACGCAATAATATTCTTAGGTGTGGAATATGTTGCCTCCAGAGCCCAAAGAGGCCCCCCAGACATTGTGCTTTCTCAGCATGGTTAGAACTATAAGGTGAAATAATTTTTCTTTTACTTTGGATGGGATGTCAACTTCCCCTCTATTATCTATTGTTTATTATCTTCCTGGGCAAATGTGACATGGGAAAGCCTTCTTTCAGCATGGTAGATATCTGTGTGGTCGATGGATGTTATATTCTGTGATAAGCCCAGAAATTCCAGATTTCTCTGGGCTATATTATGAAAAAAGAGAGAACTGCTGTAAATCAAGGAACAGAGAATATTTCAAGAAATATTTTCTGAAAAAGTTCATGTAGTAAATATTTTAGGATTTGCAGAACACATGTGATTACTGTCATTTCTTCTTCCCTTCCTTCCTTTTCTCCTCCTCCTTCTCATTCCTCTGTCTCCTCCTTTTCCCTCTTCTTCTTCATCATAAGCCTTAAAAAAATATAAAAACTCTCCTTAGCTCAGGTCTCCTACACAAAAAGGCTGCAAGGTGGATTTGACACTTGGGCCATAGTTTGCCAAACCATGACAATAATATATACATGCATATTATGGTCCATACCACATGAATGTGAACTGTTTCATATTGGTATATAAAGGAATATTATCACCAAATCGATGACTAAATATCATGTACCACAGACCATATTCTTCATCTCTAATTAAAAAATCTACATCTAGCATGGGAGCTGCAATTGAGGTACTTCTTTACAGGAACTTACTGTCACCACCCAGGATCCATTCAATTATGCAAGGTCCAGAGTAGTGAATTAAACAGAAATATGATCTGAACCACCACCCGCACATGCTTTATATCCTTAAGGATGAGACTCAGCTCAATCTTCTCCCCTGTAAGCTGCTTGCTGGTGGGAAGGTAGTTAGAGAGCCTTTTATTTGGTCATCCTATGTTAGACTGCTCTTATCCCATGAAGCAAGGTTGAATGTGGAAGTTGCATTAGCTACCAACTATGAATTAAGGGGGACTCCACTTTTTAACTGGCTTTCATATGCTCACACTGTAAGATAGTTGGAGCCAGGTTTCTCCCTCTTAAAGTGAGAAGGATATACTAGTGAGTGTGCACAAATATGCATCCTGGCTGTGGCAGATAAGAAGATCTGGCAGCAACAATAAGCATGCCTATTTCCCCCAGGTCTTGTTTTGTAATATTATTCTCTAATAAAAGAGGACATTTGCTTTGGAGAAATGACTAATTGTAGGACTGTGGTAGGAAAATTATAAAGAAGAGCCTGGAGTATCTTGGAGTATCAGATATGAAGGAAATGTTCAGAAAATGCACACACAAACACAATTTATGTATGTCATCAGGACATGAAAGTCAGCTGAAGAAGCTCTCCATGACCAAACCAGGAATAATTTCACAACAAAATAAATAAAATAATATTGGATTATAGCTCAGAAGGTAAAATAAATACCTATTGGTCCATATTGCTTTAAAACATGATAGAATAAATAAAAGAGACAAATATTCAATTCAGAAGAATTCTAAATATATAGATAACATCCTCACTCTTTAAATATTGCTATAAGTAGAGATTTTCTTTCAAAAAGTACAATATGTAAAAGGGCCAAAAAGAGCATTTTAACTGCAGAAAAGTTGTAAAAATATTACCTCAGCCAAGGCATCAAGCTTAATATTAAGTGATAAAGTGATGTTGATCATATGAAACCTCTAATAAGATACGATGAGAATGGCACTTTAACTCTGTAGTGTTCCCCCTAAATAAAATCACAAACCCCTTCTATTTCTGGGGGAAAAAATGAGTTAAATTCCATTTGTGGGACATTCTCTGAATTATGTAACCAATATTCTTTCAAATTGTCAAGGTATTAAAAAACCAAGACAGTCTGAAAGGGAGTCTAAAGAGACATGGCTACTAAATGTATTGTGGTATTATAGAACAGAAAAAAAAATAACATTAAATGAAAACTAAGGAAATCTAATTAAGGTTTCAGTTAATAATAATGCATCGATATTGGTTCATTAGTTGTATCAAATGTACTGTACTAACACTAATATAGAATGTTAATAATTGAAGGAACTGCTTATATATATACAGGAAATATCTGTACTTTCTTTGTAATAATTCTGTAAATTTAAAACTTTTCTAATTTTTTAAATTGTACTGAAATGTAGCCAGCATCCACTGAATTCTAACTCTATGCCAGGCACTCTAAAATATAATGCTGTTAGATATGGATGATAAAATCTAATGCATGAACTTAATATGAGGAGTCAAAGACCAATGTACATAAATCATTTAGTCCAGACCCTGGGATACATGAGAGAAGCCTAATAATAATTGGCTATTTATTTACTAAGTTAAATAATTATTAATTATTTATTAATTATTGGAATTCCATAATTAATACTCAATCATTATATCATTTCTTAGCCAACAAAGAGAGAATAAGGGCCAAGAAACTGGCTTAGTTGCAGCATTAGGACTGAAAAAAGCACCCACTTCTAATGCATCATAGCATCCTCCTGTTACAAATTTTGATTTTTATATATCAAAGAATTTAAAATTCAAAGATTTATTATAGAGATAAAACATGGTAACTGGATGTAAATATTGAGCCACAATGTCAAATTTTCAAGATAATTTTGAAAAATTATTTTTATATCAAATACATAATAGGTTTATTTTTTCTTCCTCAGTTTTATTTAAAATTCATTTGACATTGGGACTATTGATTTTGAATGATGAAACTGTTAATAGCTATACTGATTATAATAATCTAGCTATATATTTCTTATTAATAGTTTTGTTTGTTTTTTATCTGGTTTTTATGGATGGACCAAGTCTGTGACTATTTTGGGAAGTAGCTAGCTTCCCACAGTATATTTAGCAGAATGACAATTTAATATGTTTGTCCACAAGAACCATTTTCAGCAGAGTAAACTTATTCTTATACATTATATTAATACATATTTCCTGATTGCCTCCCCGATAACGGGTTTCAACAGAACAAACAGATAAATTATTTGCCTTTATTATATCACAGAAGAGAGAATAAACAAAGCACATCAATAAATTTAACTTACCAAATATTTTTAATGTTTAAAGAAAACAAATGTGACCCAATAATATTTGATTACCTCTGAGGAGTAATAATTTATTCTGGGACTTTAACCATGTGACAGCTGCAATATGAAACAGGCAGACACAAAACAATGCTCTAATGATCGTAAACAATCAGGAGTTTTCTGAAAAGTGTCAGGTCAGTGAAACTGGAATATAATAAAAAGGATGCTTGGGTCAGCTTTGCTGCAGTAACAAAGAACTCCAAACTCTTAACTTCTTACGACAAACATTCCTTGTAGAATTAAATGTAAATTAAATGTAGACTCTAGGTCAGTTACAGGTCTTACCCAGGTTAAGTTTGTACTCTAACCAATGTAAATAAGTCCAACATACCTTCTCATTTTGAGACCCACCCTGAAGGAACAGATTCTAATGGCAGATACTTTTTTTTATCATGACAGAAGTTGGAAAGTAAAACTGACTTGAAACATACAATCTCATTTAAACCCCGTACTTGGATGTGATTATCTCATATCTGTTCAGATTCTTGCATCCAAAGTCAAAACACAAAACCCAGCTCAACATTGATATGGAACATTTTTTTTTAAAGAAAGAATGAAGCAATAATTGAAATATTAAGAACTCCTCCACAGATGAGAAAGATTACATATTATTTTGGAGAGGAAAGCAAAGAATATTTCTTAGAAAACTTTGAAGTCAAATAAAGATTTTATACTTGAAAGTCGATGAATAGCTTAAAGGAGGCATAGCTTAGTGACATGATATAATTTACATCAAAAACTGATAATCCTGAATGGAAATGTGGAAGATGGACTACAGTAAAGCACACAGAAGAATGAGGAAACTTATTAGAGGCCTATTACTTGCAAAAACAGCATTTGGAAGTAGGCTAAAGATAGTGAGGCTAGGAAGAAGACGGATTCAAGATACATTTTAAAACTGCAAACCACAATTTTCTCAGGATCGGTTTAATGCATACTTAAAAGATCCTTATTTCAGTTATACATATATGATTATTATGTGAAATATGCTAACATATATATTATGCATACAGGATTATATGCTATATTGCCTGCATTATTGCAAACCTGCCCAACTACCCACCTTTACTTTTCTACTTATACGTCTCTTACTGAATGACTATCAATCTCTTCTCTTCCGCAGACCTCTGACACTCTTCGTTCTTGATCTACTGATAAATCACCTACCATATCTGATTATGTGTTCTTTCAGATAGTGTTGCAACAACAGGGTAGCAAACTCCAATAGTTAGACAGCTTTTTCTTTTATGAAATAATCTTTGTTCTTACCGAGTGCATAGCCGCTATAGAGAGTGTTGTGTTGGGGTGATTGTTTAAGTCTCGCCTCACAAAGCTGGGGCTATTACTTCTCCGATGCTCAAACCTAACCCAGCTTTCATCAGACTGCTTTTAGGAACTTATAAGGAACATGCTTGTACATACATGCACTCCAGAAGTAGATTGATTTACATGTATTTTTCCATTGAGTTCTTACAGCACTTTGAATTGAAGTGGTACATGTAGAACATTTGGGATGTTTTAAAGAATATCGCTTAAAAGTTATGGCATTTTTTATTGACGAATGTAGGAAATCTGTCTACTGGGAATATTCCTCAAACCTCTAGGGGGCAGTGTTGCCTAACATCATTCAGCTTAAACAGCTCCTCATTTGAGACCCAGGCTGAAGACTATTCAAAGATGTGTCTTATGAATAAGCTATATTTAGTAGGATCAAATTCTTTAAATGCCAATGACTTAAAATGCTGAATTAATATTCTCAAGTTATAGCTTCTGTTACTGTTGTTTCTGAACCTACATGACCATTACCTCAGGGAAATATGAATAAAAGTCCTCATATTATTCTTAATATTTTTCAATGACCAATGCATAGCTATACTAAACTTATAACTGATCTTTGATAACAATATATTATTCTTTGTACAATGTTGTGTTTGCTCAAATTACTTAAAATTTTCAGTTTATAAGTCTCTTTCAAATCATAAAAATTCCTGTAGTTTTTTTAAACTTCAACATGACAGACACAAAATGCGCATATTTTGGCAAAAAATGACAACAGATATTTGCATGCTTAATCAGTAAAGTATTTCCTTTATGTAAATGGACAAATACTTTAACTTTCAAAAAACACAAAGGTCTATTTTATAAAAAATATATTGTCAGTTCATGCAATTATACTATTAATTTATGTGTGCATTCATTTTTTGTTTTAATTTTAATGAAAATATATATCAATACTTTATAGGGATCCACTCTTTAAATATAATAGATATAAGCTAAAATGTGTAATAATATGTATGAATAAGAAAGCAAAGGAAGAAAAATACTTACTTTGACACACTTTACCAGGAATTATTATTCCTATTAAACCTATGTAGTTCCAGGCCAAATTTATTTTATTGTCATCTATTCTAGAGTGAAGAAACAAAAATAATCCTATCTTGGAGCATCTGTGTGTGAACTACATAAAGGCATAAAACAAGCGGTGATGCAATCTAGTTCCTACACAGAAAAATTAGGTCCTTCTTTTCTACATAGTTTCATGTATGAGGAAACATATTGAATTTTATCATATTTCACTTTGTATTGCAATATCTAACTCAATAACTGGGAAACAGTAGATGCTCAAGCAAAGTCACTTTAGATGAATATATTATTCACAACCTAGTTATACTTCAAATAATATTTTTGTAAATAGTATGTTGTAACTCATAATCATGAGATATACTAAAAAGTAAAGCAACTATACATTCATTTTCACATTTCATATATATATATATATATATATATATATATATTTTTTTTTTTTGCATGGGCAGGCATCGAGAATCGAACCCATGTCTCTGGCATGGCAGACGAGCACTCTGTCTGCTGAGTCCCCATGGCCTGTCCCATTTTCACATTCATATATTTTTAACAGTTCTTTCATAATTAGTAAACAGACATTATCAATATTTTATTAAATTTCTACTTTATATTTACCCAAAATTGTCACTCTTCCAAAACTCCAGGTCTAGACAATTATTCTTCCTGTTTAACTATTTTGAAAAAGATTAGTATACATCCTCCTTTGAACCATGGTGCCATTTCCATAGATAAAGCTTGGCAAATATTTTTATAATGGTTAATACCAATTTCTAACTAATATCAAAGGAAATGTCTCTGCAGCTACTCTTTTCCTTTGAATATTGTGTGCTCTTTCATGACATAGGGGCATAATATTCTGTAATGTGCTATAATGGATTATGTAATGTAAGAGTATGATTGATCGGTATAGCTTGCTATGTCTAAAGCTTGGCTAAACATCAGAATTATCTGAGGAACTTTTAAAACCTCCCACTGCTAGGCCTGATCATCAGAAATTTTTATTTGATATGTGAAATTCAGTTGATGCTGATTTAATTTAAGAATCTATTTTCATAAAACTCTTCATGATCATTCAAATGTTCATCCAGGCTAATTGTTAATCATTAAATATGAAAACTTAGCTCCTGAGGCTGATGGGAATCATAAGGAATTAAAATTTCCCAGGTTTTAAGGGACTCATAATTATATCTGCCATCAGGAACTTTTGACTTCCAAATGGAGTGAGAAATCCCTGTTGCAGAATAAATTCTGTTCTGCTGGTTTAGATTAAGCTATTTGACAAACATAAATGGTTAGATAATGGCGACATTTGCAAAGACAAATATATTCGTTAAGCATAGATAAAATTATCTTATGCTGGAAATAAAAGTATATGCATGATTGTCTCTGAATTCATTTAATTACTCTCATATTTCACAGTGTTGCAACAACCATCTGTTTATTTGATACAGAAAAGAAGAGAATGTTTATTCTAGCAGCTCATATACTATTATAATAAAAGAGAAGAAAAGACAGAGTAAATATCTATAAGCTAAATGGTGTGGATTCAAATTATGAGTAGGGTAGAATAAAGATATAGGGGATAAATGAAGAAGTTAAATCAGAAGGAAGCATCTATTGGTTCATATCTGTGCAGACCTTAGTTAAAGAACTTACAGAATAAGGAAGAAGGCAATAGGTTGTAGACAAAACCATGGAGAATTGCCTCCTAATAAAGAGTTATGAATTTAGGCAAAGGAGGCTGGACTTTGTAATCCTCAAATGCTGGTAGAGACTGCTCCTTCATCTGAGGGCAATGCCCTATTCGAATCTTTTATATTCTTTCTCTATTTGTTTGCTTGATCTGTCTTTAACTAATAAAGATATCATCTCCCGGTATGATGGTAAAGCTCCTTTTTTTCCTTGGGTTTATGTATTTATGTATTTATTTATTTATTTTTGCATTGTATTTCAGCTACGTTATAGTAGACTACACATTTTTGGGGTGATAATTGAATTTTATCGTAAGGTACTGATATTTCACATAGCTTTTAAGATTTTTTTCATGGCATTTGGATAAATACACCAGCTTTCTTTTTGTCTTTTTTTAACCCCCCGCCCTTTAACTATCAACTGTTTTGTAACTGTTTGTTTTAGCTGTTCCTCTTTTAAACAACAAACTTTTTTTTAATCCAGTTTAATATTTTTATGGTAGAATTTGGTGTATTTATATTTATTATAATTATTGATATATTTACATTTTGTCCATACATACTTTTTATTTGTAATTCCAAATACATATATATATATATCCTCTGTTGATGTCTGTAGCATCTATCTCATATTTCCCATCTCTTTGAATATCATACTCTGTAAACATTTTTTCAAATATATTTCCCTACTCATTAATTTCTTTTGCAGTGACAGAAACTACTTTGAGACTAGTATATTAATTTCTGACTTCAATTATTTGATTGCTTTAATTGTACATTTGTAAATTCTGACTAATGATACAATATCATTTCTATTCCTTTTTTATGTATTTTAAAACTTTTTTTTTACCTGTAGAAAGAGTTATCACAGATATGTTTTATTTTATATCTGTAAATTCCTTTCTCCTGGTTTTTACTTATGGCAGCTTCTCTCCTTGTGTGCTTAATAGGTTTTTTTTTTTAACTATTAAGAGTTATTAATTTTAATTGAAAATTTATTTGTGATATTACTTTAAGCCTAACACAATGTAAAGGCCTCCAAAAAGAATTTATCTTATTTACAATGATTAAGTATTGCCTCTGTCAATAATCCAGTTAACTTCATTTCTTTGATATTTTTGGATCACTGTGAAGCTGTATGAAGACTATACTTACAATTTTTCATGGGTTTTCATTTTATTTCCTGATTTTCAATCAATTCAAATATAAATTACCTTCTATTCCACTGTATTGAGTGGAATAGTGGAGCATGAGTTATTTCATGCTCACCCTTAATCTACAAATAGTTTTATGGGGTAAATTTCTCTTATTAGACTCACATATGGCTATTATTTTATTATTTATTATGGCTATTATTAGACACACACTGAGCTATTATTTTCTGAATCTCAATCTCCAAGACAAAGTGAAAACTGATTTTTATTATTTGGCAATGCCCTTGGCCGATACCCTCTTCAGTGCTTTGTTTACTTTTCATGACTCCCAATTTCTGTTAGATTTAGCTTGAGAATTCCTTAATTTTCAGGAGATCACTGATAATTATAATGCTATGCTCTAAAATATTTTATTCAGCATTTTTAGTTGTTTTCTGTCAAAGGGTCAGTCCAGGCACCTGATTCAGCACTACTCTGAGCAATCATTTTAGTTAATTCAGCACACCTGTTATTGTAGCAGAGCGGTTTGAATATGTACTAAATCACCCAGTCAGGTGTCCCTCTGTTTGTGAGTTTTAAGTCTTAAATGAACAAAACTTAAAACTACATTTTCTTCCTATCTGCCAAAAAAAAAAAATTATCCACATTATGTGAAATAAGGAAATCAACCCCCTTAAGTTATTATACAACCTCAATTGACTTCTTTCACTTTCCAGCTTATGTTAAGTACATAGCTACTTTAATATTGCCAGCTTTATGATTCTCCTCAGTTAGTATATGTATCCTTGTGTTTTGTAAAATATTGAATACTCTTATAGTTCTCTTGATATCATTTTTATGTAGCTACTTTCATCTGCAGTACCATTTACTAGTAGATACCATAACTTAGAGTTCTAGAAATCAATGCCAAATTATTTTCTTTTCATAAATTATATCAGTTCTTAAATATTTCAATTTAATTTCCTCTTGTAATTGAATGTGCTTGTATAGGATAAATCTTATGTGATGTGTTTGTGTTTGTAAGATTTTAAATACGCACATTTTTCTCTTAAAGAGAAAATAAATTTTTAATTTACCAAAAACAATACAATTTTGCCCACCTAACTAATCACACTAATTTTTAAATTGAATCTACTACATTTTGGGAAACATTTTCAAAGTCCAATGGATTCCAACATCAGTTGCTGAACTGAGTGCAACCTTATATTCCTTCATTAATTCCTTTTGTAGACCTTATATTCTCTCTCTCTCTCATTTTTTAATGTCCATTAAATTAATCATTTGATGAGGTCTTTGAGTAATAAAGTCAAGCACCAATTACATGCCTTCAAAACTTTAAAGATTTTGCTATATTTTCATCTAGCACTCATCATTGCTAATAAGCCCAATGTCAAATTAATGTTTAAAGTTATTCTATAGTCTGTATCTTGGAAACGTTTAGGATTATTTATTATTGAGGTTCTGGATTTATTTTTAGTATATATCTTCCTGTGCAGTTTTCATTTTACATTCATCCTGCTCAAGAGTAAATGGAAACTTTTAGTGTGATGGCTCATATCTATATTTTTCAACTATGGAATATTTTCTATTTTTAGAATTTTCTATTATTTGAATTTCTATTATTTCTATTATTATTTTCTATTATTATATCTTCTCTCCTTATTCCCTTCTTTTTGTAAACTTTTTATTACGTAAGGAATAAGCCACCTGTCCAATAAGTATATGTAAAATTATACTATTTCTCATCTTTTTATTTTTTATTTTATATTCTGAGTCATTTTCTTGCATCCTTAAATATGATTACTTCATTGGGATTGATTATTCTGTTTGCTTGTTTGACCATTTATGTTCTTCTTTTCAGCAAGTATCTGGTGAACTTTGATACCCTGGATGTATATGTGCATATATGTATGTATGTATATATGTATAGGGGGATGACTAACTTTATCTCTAAAATTCCAGATAGAAAAATATTTAGGTTTTATGGTCTATACTATCTCTGGATCAACTGCATTGCAGCATGAAACCCTCTATAGACAATATGTGAATGAAAGGGTTTCTCTATATTTCAGTAAAACTTTATTTATGGATACCATAGTTTGATTTTCAGATTATTCTCACATGCCATGAAATATTATTCATTTTTTGATTTGTTAATTTTCTGTTTAAACTTGTAAACGCCATTCTTAGTTTACTAGTTACACAAAAATATAAACTGGCTAGATTTGTCCTGTAGGTTGCAGTTTGCCAGTCCCTGGTATATGGGAATGAAAGACAAGATTGATTAGTGTGGGTGATGGCTATGGGTTTCTTCTTTCATTGTTTATCTCTGAAAAGAATGATCTCCAGAACAAATCTACCCCCAAAGTGACATGGCTGACTGTGCTGGTTTGAAAGTGTTGTGAACCCCAGAAAAGCCATGTCCTTTAATCATGATTCAATATTGTAAGGTGGAAACACTCTTGATAAGATTATTCCCATGAAGATGTGATGTGCCCAATTGTGGGTGTGGCTTTTTGGCAGGATGGAGATGTGACTCCACACATTCAAAGTGGGTCTTGATTTGTTTACTGGAGTTCTTTAAAATAGGAAACATTTTGGAAAAATCTAAAAGCAGATACAGACACTTGGAGAACAGTTGCTTCAGAGCCACAATAGGACCCAGGACCCAGTAGATGTTGCCATGTTCCTTCCCAGGAGATACTAAGCAGTCCAGAGCCCATAGTTGTGTCCCAGAGTTGTTAAATGAAGGCCCACAGATGCCAAGTAAGGAAACCCCACGGGAAACAGAGGCTGATAGCAATGAGTCTAGGAGCAAGGGACCAGCAGATGCCAGCCATATGCCTTCCCAGGTGACAGAGTGTTCCAGACAGTGTCATCCTTTCTTGAATGAAGGTAACCTCTTGTTCTTGCCTTAGTTTGGACATTTTCTCAGCCTTGGAGCTGTAAATTTGCAACTGAATAAATTTCCTTATAAGAGCTAATCCATTTCTGGTATATTGCATTCAGGCAGCTTAGCAAAATAATACAAAAGTTGTGAGAATGTATGTGAAGCAACTATTTAAATTCACTTTAGCAAAAGAGGTCATATTTACTTAAAGAAGGTTGTTTAAGAATATATATAATTACTGATGATTCCTGATATCTGAGGTCATAATCGTAGTAAAAATTCTATTTTCACATTTTCTCAATAACCTTGAAAATTTACTTATTTCAAATTTACATTTTTGAAGAAAATAGAGACAAGACTGTCTCCATAAACATAATTACCAGAATTTATACTATAATATCAAACTGGATATGGGATTTTAGTCACAGATTAGTTGTGAGTACAGTATCATTAGTCCACAAAATTATACATAATAATGACTTATCTCATCTTCTCTTTTCCATAATAATACTTCTAGGCAAGAGAAGGGACTTTCAGTAAGTATTTTTGAGGCCTTCCTGGAAAAAGAAATTAGGAAATGAACATTTGTTATAGTGCACCATAGGAATTTTTATATACGGTGTCATTTTGAGCTATTGCAATTACAAAAAATCATTATAATTGAGAGATTTGTTATGTACATAATTCACTATATGCCAGGCACAATTCCGAATGCTAAAGAATTAGCAGTGAATGAAACAATGGAATTTTTGGTCTTATTCCCGTAATTGCAGTGGAATACAAAAATAAGTAAATAATGGCTAATAAATTATTCAGTAGTCATAAATCTAGTAAGAGAATAGATAGTGATGGTGAACTATTTTAGATAATGAAACCATTGAAGAACCTTCTAGAACATGATTATTTTTCTTAGTCTTATAATAAAGTGAGGTAACAAATTTCAATAAGATTTGGGGCAAGAGTTTCTCAAATAGATCTTTGTCGATGTTTTCCTTTTTCTCTTTGAGTATATTTAGGAATATTTATAAAGTTGTTGTCTGGTTTGTTTTAAGCCCTGTCCTCTTCATTGACAGTTTCTAATATTTTTAATAGTCTCCATTGCCTGGGCCATTGCTCCCTGTTTCTTCGCAAGTTCTGTAACATTTTGTTGAAAACTGATGTTTCGATATTTTAGTTTAGAATTTAGACTCTGACATCTCTTCCTTAAGCATGTGTGCAGCTAATGTTATTACAGAGCTTTCTTTGAATGCAAGGACCTAACTAAGAAGAAAGAAAAAAAGGAAGGAAGAAAGGAAGAAAGGAAGGAGGGAAAGAAAGAAAGAAAGAAGGAAGAAAAAGAAGGAAAGAAATAGAGAAAGAGAAAACATCTTTCACAATCGTTGCAGAGAGTTTTGTGCAACTGCTCTGTTTTGGGGCTTACCCATACAATGAATTTAGAGGACAGCTCAAAGTCAAAATTCAGGGGCTCCCTGATTCTCTCCGCACATGCATTTTGTCTTGGGCATGTGTTTGTGGCCTTAGGAGTTCCTCTGTTTACAAGGATACGGACATGAATGTTTCCTCTTCCCTAAAAATTCTCCTCTCAATCCAGGCACTGCATTGTTAATCTGCAGACAGCAATTGTGTGTCTACAGACAGGAATCCTTGACCCAAGCAGCCACTTGACTGCTCTCCCACAGCAGTTCTGTAAACTACCTCCTACGTATGGGGCAAATTCTGGGGTGGCAAGTCTCAGGCTAGCAGAGATACTGGACTTTGAAATTAGGAAATGTGAGCACTGGAACTTTGTTCTTTTTAAGATTATATTTACCATTCAGGGCTCCTTGCAAACCACATGAAATTTATGATCAGTTTGTTAATTTATGCAAAAAAGGCAGCTGGAGTTTTAATGGGGATCCTGTTGAACCTGCTGATCACTTTGGAGAAGTGTTTACATTTCAACAATATTATGTCTTCCAATCATGAACATGGGATGACTTTCAATTTAATTAGATCTTTTAAAATTTCTTTTGCCTTGTTTTTAATTTTCAGTGTACAAGTCTTGCACTTCTTTTGTTGAACTTATTCCTAAGCACTTTATTCTTTTTGATACTATTATAAATGAAATTAAAAAAATATTTCTGAATTGTTCACTGATGAATTTTGTATATTGAGCTTGTATCCTACAATCTCAGTGATTTTTTATTAGTTTTAGTAAGTTTTAGTAGATTTCTTATGACCTTCTATACAGAAAATTATGTCATTGGAAAATAGAAATCGTTTTATTTCTTCCTTTCCAATCTGCCTGATTTTATTATTTTCCTGCCCAGTTACCCTGACCATAACCTCTGGTACAATGTTGAATAGAGGTGACATGGGTGAATATTCTTTCCTTATTTTAATCTTAGGGAGAAAGCATCCTGTATTTTACCATTAAGTAAATATTAGTTGTTGTAGTTTTAGGAAAATGGTCAATGGTCAAAAAAGAATATCAGTAGAGAGACGGAAATTATGAAAAGAAGAAAAACAGAGCAAGTGACTATAGAAATAGAAATTCACAATTCCCTAGTAGAAGAACAACAGAATGGAGCTGGCAAAAGAAAGAGGCAGAGAACTTGAAGTTAAGGCAATTGAAATCATTCAATCTTAGGAACAGAAAGAATGAAGAAAAATAAACAGATCCTGAGGAACCAATGGGACACCATCACATGTACGAATATATATATTATGGAAATCCCAGAAGAAGAAAGAGAGGAGAGAGCAGAAAGAATATTCAAAGTAATGAAGGTTAAAAACTTTCCAAACTTAATGAAAAACATAAATATACAATCCAAGACACTCACCGAACTCCCTACAGGATAAAACCAAAAGGTCCACACTGCAACATATTATAAGTAAATGCAAATGCCAAAGATAAAGAGACAATTCTGAAAGCTGCAAGAGCAAAACAGCATGTCACATACAATGAAGCCTCAATAAGATTAAGTGCCAATTTCTTATCAAAAGTAATGGAGGCAAGAAGACAGCGGTATGACATATTTAAAGTACTGAAAGCAAAATTTGCCAACTAAGAATTCTATGTTCAGCAAAACTGTCTTTCAAAATTGAGGAAGAGATTAAGATATCCCCTGATAAACAAAAGCTGAAGTTATCACCACTAGACTGGTCCCATTAAAGATGCTAAAGAGAGTTTTGCAGGTTGAAAGAAAAGGACAATAAACAATAGATCAAAGTCATAAGAAGAAAAATAGGATCTGTGGTGAGTGTAGCAACCTCAGGATAGGTAAGTGGTGCTACTATTTTCATTTTGGTTAGTAACTCCACTTTTTATTTCCTACAGGATCTAAAAGGCAAATGCATAAAATGCAATGATAAATCAGTGGTTTTAGATTCCCAGTGTATAAAAATGTAATTTCTGACAAGAACTATATAAAGGTGTGAGGCCAGAGGATTATAGGAGCATTGCTTTTCTTTTAATACTATTAAAGTTAAGTTGATATAAAAACCAAATTAGATTGTCATAGAAAGGGCTGTTAGATAGCAAAGACCCAATTACAAAGAAAATATTAAGACTATGCAAGGTGATAGAGACAGAAATTAGAATACACGTTGCCAGGGTTGGGAGCAGGGGGAATGGGGAGTTAATGCAAAATGAGTATAGGGTTTTTGTTTGGGGAGATGGGACATTTTTAATAATGTTAAGGTGTGAGGGCACCACAATATTGTGAATATGATTAATCCCATTGAATGGTATGCTTGGGAATGGTTGAGAAGGGAAAGTTTATGTTGAATATATGTTCCCAGAGTTAAAAATAAAAACAGCAACTAAAGATATACTGACAATTAGATGAATACATGATACTGGGTGGGATAAAACAAGGGAGAAGAAAAGGCTCAACAAAGGGACATTATGTGGACGTATGAAAAAATTGGACTACAGACTGTAGGCTCTAATCAATGTTAAATTTCTTTAACTTGAAAACTGCAGTTAAAGTAGTTAGATAAATGAATCTTCTTGCTTTTAGGAAACATACATGAAACTTTTGTATTTGAGCAGTATGATACATACAACCTACACTCAAGTGTTTAAGAATGGATTGATAAATTGAAAGACAGACAGACATAGATAGATAGAATCATATAGCAAATTTGGCAAACAATTAAAATGATGGATATCTGGGGGGACGTAGGGGGATGCTGGAGATCTCTGTATGGGGTTTATATTATTTTTGTAACTGTCCTATAAGTTTGAAAATATTTTTAAAAACTTAAAAAATGCCATTTAAATAAGAAAGGAGGTCGGGCCGTGTTCGTTCAGCAGGCAGAGTTCTCACCTGCGATGCCAGAGTCCCGGGTTCGATTCCCGGTGCCTGCCCATGCATTTAAAAAAAAGAAAAAGAAAAAAAGAAAGAAGTGTCTCTTCTAGATGTAAGAGTGAATGCCAAGAACTAAGGCAGGGCTATGGTGAAATGTTCAGGGAACAGCAGCAAAAAGAGACCAGTTTGAGCAGAGTTAGTTAGTGAGGAAAAGAAAGGCAAAAGATTTGGTTGGAAGGTAAAGAAGGGCTAGGTTATGAAAAGCCTTGGGGGTCATGGTTAGAACTTCAGTTTTTTTTTAAAGCATTGTTATATCAAATTTTTATATAATCTGACCCATATTATAAAAGCATCACTTTGATAATTTTTCAAGAAATTGGCTTTTGGAGAGTAGACATAGATTCAGATGTGCTCCTCCATTTCTTACCTTGTGAGTCTCTTCTGAGAGTGGCTTTCTTCACCAAAGTCTAAAGGGAATGTGGCAATAAGTAGTCTGTTAGCAAGATGGAAGTTACCATCTTGTAATATAATCTTAGAGGTGACAATCCATCACCTTTGCTATGGTCTATGGATTAAAACAAGTTATTAGTTACTACTCACTCAAAGGAGGAGGATGCACCAGGGCATGGAAACCAGAAGGAAGGCTTATTGTAGTCTATCCAACAGAGTCTGCAACTCTCACCCCCAGTGATGAACATTCCTCCCACATGCAAAATTCATCTCCCTTCTAAAGGTCGGTAAAGGTCTCATTCCATTACAACATCAGTTGGAAGTCCAGAATATAATCATCAAAATTTGTTCCAAGGGTGGATGAGATTCCTAGAGAACAATGACTAGAAATCTGTGGACTTGCAAAGAGAGTATACATCAAATATGAAATGGTGAGACAGGAAAAGGAGAATAGCTATGGAATATTGTCATATAAAAATTGGAAAAATGGGAATTACATAGGTGTTCCTGGTTCATAGCCATTCTGAAATCCAACTGGGAAAAATGTTAGAAGTTTTTATTAGATTTTAAGACATAGAACTAATTACCTGCAGCTGTCAGCTCTTCCCTCTGATTTTTGGTTCCCAGCCATGAGTCATCTTTCACGTTTCATTAAATATGGTTAGCGTTTACAACAAAGTGGTTTTCTCATCTTCATCCCTCAAGTAGGATTTTGGGGGTTCAACAATTTGCTTTTATTTAATACTCTATTTAAACCCTTTGGTCCAATAAATCAGTTCTCTTTTCTGAAGTGATTTTCTCAAAAAATCCATGGCTCTTCGGTGGATTTCACTGGGGATCAATACATTAGACGACAGCCACACCACAACTGACATCTAGATAGTCCCTTTTCCAAGTGTGTGCTCCTGCTGAGAGATGAGTAGCAAACTCAGTTTCCAAGAGACCCTATTGTTAGACTGATAATATCTTTGAGGCACAAAAATGATATATTTTATCTACTTAAGCAACCCTTAGTGTGGTCTAAAAGATCTTTTTATCTTTCGAATATTTTAAAAGAAAGTTGTACAATCACTCCTTACGCTATTTGTGACTTATTCTTCTGACTGTGCTTGGAAACCATTTCTTATCTTTAGAACATTTTGCCATCTCTAGAGGCTGAGATCTTTAACAAGTCCTGGTTCTTTCATGCTTCACAGTTCTTCCCTCAATTTATCTCATCCATCTTACTTTTTAAGATTTTTATTATAATCAGACAGAGGAAAAAAACAGGCAGCAACTTCAACATTTTGCTTGAAAATGTGCTTAGCTAGATAAACAAATTGATCTCATATACATCCTGCTTTCAACAGAATGACAGGCAACAATCTCACTAAATGTATACCCTACATAACAAAGATCCCCTTTTTTTACAAATTCCAATTACGTGTTCCTCATTTTCTTTTGTTTTTAAATAGTTTTAGTTGCACACCATACAACCCATTCAAAGTGTACAATCAGTGGCTTTCGTCACATTCACAGTTGTGCATTGACCGCCACAATCAATTTGAGAACATGTTTATTGCTCCAAAAATTAAAAATCCCATACCTCTAATAGCCACCTATTATTGACAATTAACATTGATGTGGTACATTTGCTACATTTGAATGAAAGAATATTACAATATTACTGTTAACTATAGCTCATAGTTTGCATAAGTTGTATTTTTCCCATGTACCACACTATTAAGACTTTGTAATAGTGACATACATTTGTTCTAGTTCATGAAAGAATATTCTTATAGTTGTACTATTAACCACAGTCCTTCCACAACACAGTGTGCTATATTATACAGTCCCTTGTTTTTTCCTGTAGCTTTCCTTATAGTGATACACAACCCTAAACTTCCCCTTTCAACCACAATCAATCCATAATTCAGTGCTATTAATTACACTAAGTAGTGGTAATTACTTAGTAATTGTAATGCTTACCAATGCCTCTATCCATTTCTTAGCACTTACAATAATTTTCTTTTGAGTCCTCACTGTGTTCTCAAAGTCCAGATATCTAACAGATATTTTTGTCTGTTAAAGGCAATTTAGAATTTTTCTATCATGTTCTTTAAATTTCTTCTAGCCTTTTACCATTCCCAAAATAAAGTCCAACTTTTTGGTTTTTCGTTACATCCTATTCCTAGTATCAAAATATGTTATTAATAATTAATATCTCCAAAACAAATTACTACAACCAGCACTTTAAAATGATATACATTTTTATCTCACAGTTTTGTTGGGTCAGGATTTGGGACTCAATATTTTTTGAGCTTCAGGGACTTTCTCAAAGTTGCAATAAGTATTTTAGCCAGCTCGGGGATCTCATCAAAGGAGGAATTCTCTTACAAGCTCATTTAGTTGTTGGCAGAATTCTAAAGTAATTTGTGGAATTCTGATATGCCTATTATATTTAAGTGGGTTATTGAGAATTCAGTTGGACATATGATTCTGGAATCAAGGGATTATTCAGGGTTGGAAATAGGAATCTTATAGTCTTCAGTCAGTGATATTTATGCTAATAAGGCTGTAAATGTGTATGCACACAGAAAAGGGACTAGGAATGTAGATTACCACAATTTTAGATCTCTGGAAGAGTTAGATATCAAGCCATGGGCATTTATAAAGGAGAAGCCCAGTGAGATTGAAGGGGAAAACAAAAAGACTGCTTCCTGAACACTATGCAAAAATTATTTTTAAGGTAAGAGTTGCTGTGTTAAATCTTCTGAGAGAGAAGAAAAAAACAATGTAAGAGCAAAATATTGTCCATTGAACATTGAGATTATTGGTAGCATAAGAGTTTTGGTGGACATGAAAACCTGAGTTGGTTCAAGAGGGGAGAGAGGTGAGAAAACAATCCACAAGCACAAGACCCTTTCTGGGTAGTTTTCCTGTATGGGATAACTTATAAATCTGATACCTGGGGAAAAATATGAAGATAAAGATAGGAATATTTTAAAGTGGAAGGTATCACTGCATGAATATGTTACAGAATACTAATTAGCACTTTGTCTTTTATCTTTAAAAAAAAAATTGGCTATTGTTTCAAAGTTGAAAATGTTGAATAAGACTCCCCATATATTCTAAAAAGAGATAAGCACATCTTGAAGTATCGAAACTGATCCATCAACCAATTTTAGTCTAGAGTTTATATAGATTTATGGTCATGGTCAGATGTGAGTATGACCACCCTAGATTTAATCTCTAATCTCTCAAATAGTTGTTTTTAATCTTTTTCTCAGTCAGGCATTTCCCAAATTGTCCATAAGATGAAAATAGGCAGAGGTAAGTGTGGCCTGTTCTTTTTGTTTCCTTTCCCAAACATCCTTTAAAACTGTTGTCCTGCTTCTCCAGCATTGTTTAAGATGGTGGATGGTGTAGGGGTAAATAATGAAAATAGGAATGAAAGATTTCATTTAATTATTTGTATTTGTCCCTTGATTTTCAAAAACACCTACAATGACTAGTTTCTACATTTCAAATTTCATAATTTTTCATTGGGATGCACTTTTTTTTGGGGGGGTGGGGAATGCGCTTTTAATTTCCTCAGGACTCCATACCCTTCCTACCCTCCACACCTGGATATTACCCTATTATACTACTCCATGATTTAGAAAAGGTTCCTCAAAAACCTCTACCCATTATCAACATAGAATTGCTGTGCTCTGACAGGCAGTCTCTTAGGAGAAGACTTTTTAAGACTATATTTCCTTTAAGCTCCAAGTTATCTAATTTTTTCATGGGAAAATTGATATATTCCAGCACTCTGAAGAAAGATTTCCAGTCCTCTCCCATTGGAATCATCTCCCATCTTCAGTCACTAAGGACATCTCAGGCTCATCTCCCAATTCAAGAACATATCAGTTACCCCTAAGTAATTCGTCAGTCTCCACTCCAGGTAGGAGAAAATGGGAACTTCCAAGTCACTGCAGCCCAGCCCTCACCACCAGGGAGGAGCTGTCCATCCCCATGCTCCATGGGGAGCCCTTGATGCCACACTGACACAAAGACTGTGGGAAAGGGAATTGCTTTTCAACCTCCACTCCTATGAATTACCATCAAAATCCTTTGTTATGAATTCCTTAAACCCGACTTTTCCAACTAAACAGGGCAGAAAGCGTTTCAATCATTTTTCTCATCCCTTTTAATACAGGCAGAGTCCAGGCTACCAGAAGGTCACTTTTTTGGGAAAAAACAAAAAAACAAAAACCTTTACCTTTCTTCCAACATGCCATATATTCGTTACAATTTTCCATGCATATTATGCCATTAAAAATCTTGGGATCACAGTTAAAATTACTCTTTGATCAGCAAACTGTAGGGATTTCTTTTTCAAGCTGCTGTCAAGAAGAAGAAAAGGGATCTACATGTATGGTGGGAAATAGTTGGAAAAGGAAGATGATTTACAAATTGAGTCCATTTAATGAACTGGCTATATTGATGGTAATGCTTGAAATCTGGTGATTTGGGGATTGTATCCAAATGTAAGAAGTAATGTCTAAGTAGTTTAAAAAGAAAGGAGCCCAGGGTTTTAATCAAGAATACCAATAAATTGTTTCTGTGACAGGAAGGATGAAAACATGGAGAGTTAATTTGGTAGGCAGTTGGTGAAAGATTGAGTATGATCATTTGTAGTTGTTTATATTTTTTCAGTAAAGTAAAACATAAAATTAAGCTCTTCTTGAATAAAAATTACAGGTAGATGTCACAGAGGTATACAGAAAGGGACATATTGGAAAATAGTTTTTTCGAAGGTGAGAGAGTAAGATGAATAAAAAACATGGAAGGGTTGTCTGCAGTACTGAGGATCCATTTGAAAGTAGTCATACATGTGATATGTCAGATGGCTTTTGGGTTATACAATACCATTTATTTTTACTTACAGAAATAGAGCAAATATAATATTTTTCTATTGCTGCATAGCACACTGCCACAACTTTTGTGGCTTAAGAAAAACATCCATTGTCAAACAGTTTCTGTTGGTTACAAATAAAGACACAGCATGTACCAGTTTGAAACTTTTATGTACCCCACCAGCAAACCATACTATTCAAACCTCACTCAATATTGTTGGGTGGGATCTTTTTTATTGTTTCCATGGAGAAGTAATCCACTCAAATGTAAGTGGTATCTTTTGATCATGTAGTTTCCAGGGAGAGGTGTCTCTACCTATTCAAGGCAGAGTTGCTTAATGGAGTCCTTTAAGAAGGCACCATTCTGGAAAAAGCTTCAGAGACCACACAACCAGAAACCTTTGGAGATGACGAGAGAAAATGCCCTTGGGGAAGCTGTTTGAAGCAAAAAGCCAAAGACCCCAGCAGATGCCAGCCATGTGCCTTCCTGGCTGGCAGAAGTGTTCTGGATGCCATTAGCCTTTCTTGAGTGAAGGTAACCTCTTATTGGTGCCTTAATGTGGACATTTTCACAGCCTTAGAATTGTGAACTTGCAACTTAATAAATTCCTTGTTTAAAAGCCATTCCATTTCTAGTATATTGCATTCTGTCAGTTTTAGCAAACCAAAGCAGGAGCATAACTGTATCCTCTACTTAAGATAAACAATGCTGAAATTGAGGTATTATGTGGACTATCTTCTTATCTAAAGCTCTAGGTCCTCTTCCAAACTGTTTCAGATTGTTCACAAATTCTATTCCCTTCAGTTTTAGATATGAGGTCCTGTCTTCTTTGTAGGTGTTAGCTGGAGACTGCTATCAGTTCTTAGATATCACTATCAGATCCTTGTCACATTGTCTATCTTCCCACAACATGGTTGCTTAGACCTTGAAGACCAGTGGAAGCGAGGATTCTGCTGTTTCTTTTCTCTTTTAATGGGCTCACCAAGAATGTTCTCTCTTTTGATTAACTCAAAATTAACTAGATAGAGACCAGAATTACATCTGCAAAATACTTTTTTGCAATATAACATAATATAATAATGGGAATGGTATTCCATATTATTGATTGATCCTGTTCGCATGTAAAGGGAGGGGTTTATTTAAGTGTATGGAACATTGGGGATTGTTTCAGAACTATGCCTACCACAGTAATTTAAAAATTGGGCTTAAGAAAGGTATTTTACAGGATGGGTCATGCTGGCTCAGCAGGCAGAGTTCTTGCCTGCCCTGCTGGAGACCTAGGCTTGATTCCTGGGGCCTGCCCATGGAAAAAAAAAAGATATTTTTTTCTAGATTTATTCTTATATCAAAAAAGAAGAAAATGGCAGAATATAAAGAAAGTGGGCGTTATCATGATCGGGCACTAGATATATAGTGAGTAAGGAGGGAAATAAAAACATGAATTGATATTGAATGGTGGAAAAATAGTTTTAATGTATTGATGTTTTGGTGAGGTCAAATGATTTTTCAAATTTCATACTAGAATATGTGAGTTCAAAAAATAGAATGTAGTGAATTACAGAGTGCCATGTTAAGTAAGTTTAGTTGTATTGCAGTCATTTGTAATAATGAAGTCTAGATTATATCAATGTGAGTGAGAAATGAAGAGGTTCAACATACATTTATGTTGATGTTGAAGTCACCACGAATGCTTTCAGAAGTATTGGTGAAGGGAAAAACTGTGTGCCATATGATAAAATCTTGAAAATTTAGGAGAAAAAAAGCAAAAATAAGAGATAATTGCAAAAACATGGTAATCTGTTGTTTTTTGCTTTTGGTTGGTTGATTATGTTTTGGTTTATTTGTTTGAAGGAAAGAGGCAAATCAGCTGGAAACAGCAATCATCTAAAGAATCAGCTTTATGTGGAGGGGAGGGAGAGAAACACACACACACACACATACACACACACACACACACACACGCAGGCACTTGCTTAGAGAACTGTAGAGAAAGTCCTATCACTGGGAAATAGAATAACCTAATAGGCATTAAGAACGTTTTGGTTAATTCTTTAAATTCACCTTCAGATAATTATTCTATCACTTTATTGTTTCCTAGGGTATGAGAATTCTTCCTTGCATCCCTGCATGGTAGCACATTAAAAACATACCACAAAGTTCAAGATGATCATTTTCTTATTAGGTGCATTTTGGAACTCAGACACCACCATTAAAACAACTATTAATAATAAAACCTGTAAAACACTTGTTTTGAATCAAAATATTCTTCTTAATTCCTGTATTTCACATTTCTACCAGCTGTATGCTACATTCTCCAGTTCTCACACTCAGAGCTGTCATAGGACATCCTCCCTTGGAAACATAATTATTGTTGTCAGTGTTTGTCTCAACCTCAGATATATGGACCAATTTGAATTTCAGTTGGAGAATCCAATGAGTCCTACCAAAGTTGATTAATCAACTTGATAGCCCAGATTTTTTTGTTGGATCCACAATGATAGCTTTTCATTGGGCTAGTTTTTAAGCTGTTTTTTTTTTTTTAAAAAAAACAGGTTCATTCTGTATAACCAAATTCCACTAATTGGACCGTTAAATATGAAAGCCTTTCTTATTGCTCCGGAAAATGTAATCCAATGTATCTCATTCAGTGCCTGGCTGATGTCTTCTTCCCTTATCAATGGTTCACTAGGATTTCAACACTCAGTATGTCTTCATGTATCCCTTCCTTCAGATGCTAAGGTTAGTAGGATAATTGAGATAAAATTCCTGTCCTCTAGATTCTCACAATCAAGGAGTGATGGAAAAAATAAAGACACTAAAAAACCTGTGCTTGTAATAAACAAAGGGCTACAGAAATACCATTTAATGGGCGGCTGCTGTGGCTCAGCAGGCAGAGCTCCAACCTGCCGTGCTGGAGGTCTGGAGTTCGATCCCTGGTGCCTCCTGCCCATATGCAAATTAAAAAAAAAAAAAGAAAAAGAAATACCATTTAATGAGGAATTAATTTTGACTGAGTGGATTGCGGTCAAGTGAAATTCAAGTTCTGAGCTTTGAAAGGTTAATGAGTGAAAGACAAGAAGTACGATACAGTTACAAGGAACTACATTAGCAAAATGACTTCTCAAAAGCACATTGTTTCCCTAGAGAATTAGATTTTGTTGTATGGGAAAGCAGCATAACTTGTGGAAAGGTCACATAGAAGAGGATATGGATTGTTAAAGTTTAGATATTAGGTCAAGTAGGTTCAATGTTACCTTTAGTCTAGAAGTTGACGTAGGATTTATGCTGGATCTTCTCCTTTAACTACCTTACCTGGGTGATCATCCTTGCTCAAGTCAAAACAAGCAACATAATGTTCTTATTTCCATCACAGTGAACTTCATTTCACATATACATTAAAGAAATAATAGTTTATGCTTATCCTTATGGTAATATCAGCTGCTAGTTACTCATATTGGACCATTTAAATGATGATACTACAGCAAACCATAGATGTGTTTTGCGTGATGTTTGAATGCAAATGTGTGATAGAAAGTATGGACGTGAGTGTGTGTATGTGTGTGTGTCTGCACGTGTATGTGTGTATGTGTGTATGTGTGTGTGTCTGCACGTGTGAGACTGGGCCTGCATAACATGTGTTATGTGTTTAGTGATTTTCCAATTCTTCTTCAAAAATCACTTAATGTAAAAGTCACAAGAATGTATTTACTTTGTACAAGCTACCAGGAATAATTCATTTTACCACTTTACACTCAGAAAACAGGATCATTCACTAAATGTAACTAGGCTTTCAAAGAAAATCCTCTTGCTGCTTATAAATATCAGGGATCTATTATATAGCAAAAAGCTTTGTACATGTTCTTTGCAAAACATGCAAAGCAAGAGGAGATGTGGGTGAAAATGCCATATATAAATTTTAGAAACATTAACATAGGCTGGTCTTTACTTAATGCATAAGATGTTTTCATTTCAGCTTTAGTAGTATACTGCTATTTTTGAAAGCATGATATTTGTGTCCTTGTTTTATGAAGCATGTTCTCTGTATTGTAATTCCCTATTATTAATGATAAAGTGGAAATCATCCTGAAATAGTTATTATACTTTTGGATAAACTATTGAGAAATATTGTTTCACAAAGCCTGGGAATTTCAAAGAAGAGGCAATCACTATTACCATCCCTTATGAATAATTAAAAATACGAAGAAAAAATAAATATGGTCTTAAGCAATTTTGTTTTCAGAGTGATTGAATGTCAGTCAAGCAATCTCAAAATTGATGGGGAGAAAAAACAAAAGGTAATGTGAAAGGAGCTCACATTATTTCAATCCCCCATCTTCAAATGAGATCAGTTCTGAAATAAATGACATTCTCAGTTGACTTTATGTTTCCACCATATGGATATTGTTAAACTAAGTTCCCTGATTACCTTTTTGTCACTTCTATTTGTGGTTTTTATTATATTTTGAGATTTATCATACCAGCTTGATGAAAAAGACATCAGGAAAAAAAACGGCTATCTCAATAACCTGCATAATGGTATATTTAAAGAAAAAGGAGAGAATTCTGGATCTCACATATATTTTCTAGCTATGTAATAAAAAAATGAATAAAGAGAGAAGTAGTAGTTTCATAGCTACTTTATTTGTTATTTCTTAGCATTATCTCAATCTTCTCAAACATTATTGTTATTAATCCTTATAATTATAATTCTAGCGAACATCAAATATATGAGCAAGATAAGGAATAATTTGACATACAAACATAGAAAACACTCTCTGGTGATAATAATCTTAATCAATTTTATAATTACCATCACTACCATTGTTATATGTATAATAATTAGTGTTTATCCACTCCTATCTAGAGTTTGCTGAAGGTGATAATAAATGCATTGAAAATTTCATCTTTCTGACTTACATCCAGAGCTCAATTTTATAGGAAATATTTCAGATATGCAGAATCATATATAGGGAACCATTTAATGGAAATCTACATGCATGACTTTAAGAATATCCTTAAAATATCGCATTTTACCATTTATATTTCAAAATTTGTAACAGAAATGATGGAGAAAGATGTAGATATGGTTGAATACTTTTCCATATTTTATTTCCCTTCATCCCTAGGGTAACAACAACTCTTAATATAGTATCTATCACTTATATGCACTTTTATTACTTAATATTTATATATGAACATATAATAAATATCATTATTTTCCATATCTTCAAATTATGTGACATTATATTAGTTTTATGTTGCTCCATACCAAATTATTCCAAAATTTAGTAGCTTAAAACATTCAGAAACACGTATCTCACAAAGTGTCTGAGGAATTCAGGCACAGCTGTGCTGGGTAGTTCTAGCTCAATGTCCCTCACAAGATTCCAGCCCCTCTGTTTACTGGGACTACCATTTCCAGGTCCTGCTTCTAAGCTCACGTAGTGGTTGTTGCGAGAGCTCAGTTTCTTGGCAGCTATTGCCAAGAGGGTTTCAACATGCCCCAGAACATGGAATGCATGAAAGACAGACATAGTGTCTAAGACAGAGGTTGTTAGGTTCAAAGCAGTCCAGAGATGGACTGATCATAGGTGAAGGAATTTATTCAGGCACCAGCATGGTAGAGGTCTGAATTCAGACTTCAGCCCTCCAGGGAGAAAAATAGAGGATTTTCATATTTGAGGGACTAGGCAGGATGATAAGTGGTGTAAGGGTATAGTGGGCACAGGGCAAGTAAGGACCTTGAGCTGTTAGCCTGGGGGAGGGAGGGACCCTGGTTCAGCGGGAGAAGACTGTGAACAGATGGCCAGGTGTCAGTGGGAAGTTTCTGGGCCAGGTGGGGTAGGGCGATAAATGGAATGTTCCATGGCATGACCTCCATTATTTTGCCTCTTGTTTGGGTCCAAACTTATT
The DNA here is from genome assembly GCA_004026745.1 of Myrmecophaga tridactyla. Classification (NCBI taxonomy): domain Eukaryota; kingdom Metazoa; phylum Chordata; class Mammalia; order Pilosa; family Myrmecophagidae; genus Myrmecophaga; species Myrmecophaga tridactyla. The sequence goes on from PVIY010026057.1 coordinate 32,426, forward strand.
GCAAACACCGGTTACATATACACGAAAAAGGAAAAAAAATGTGAGGGAGGGGCCGTTGGGTTAGACCAGGGAGGTAGAGTAAGGAAAGTGGGTGACGTTCGTTCTGGCTGCTTCCTGCTGTTAGGGGTCAGCACATGGGGCTTGGTTTTTTTCTTTTCTAGTACTGAGATAAGGGGAGAGATTTTGGCAAGGAGAGGCTGATACTGAATCTCTCGTAATAGAAGAATATTTTCTTATGGCTTTGGGTGGCTTTGTGGAGCACAGACCAAATAAAATGCACTAGAGGTCACATGATATAGGATCCTGTGGATATTAAGAGAAGAAGAGTTATTAGTGGGGTGAGGATCAAAATAAGCCAGGAGAACCATGAGGATTTTTGCAACTTTCAAACCAAAGACTCAGAAGTTTATTGACAGATTTTTGAAGCTCAATCAGCTAGATTTTTGCTGCATTTCTGACGAGTTCAGACTGATTGACATAAAAATAACATTTTTTCCTTTAATTTCTTGGGACGCTGAGGGGTGAATGTCTGTTAACTGCATCTGCTTCTGGCCGGTGGGGGCAGGGCATGGAGCAGTCCTTACATTTTATTACAGGGCAGTGGCCGGCACCGATACCTGCTTCACAGCTGAAGAGGGGTGTTGTCACTACGGGGGCAAAGGGATGTAACAATGAAATCTCTTGGTTTCTGGCATTGGAACAATCTGGAAGTTTTAAGCTTTTGAAAAGCAAATTTAATAAGTAAAATTTTATAGGGCACAAGATATTTCTCAGGGTTACCAGGAGTACGGTTGGTTGGGGTTTGCTATATTGTGGCAGTTTGCAACATGTGGTCGAAACATATAAGAGTAACTTCCAATATGACCTCTAGGTCAATTTGAAATATCCTAGCCATTGAAACTTTCTTTCTCTCCCCCCACCCCCTTTTTCAGTCAGTTAATCCATGATGCTAGGGACAGGCTCATCCATGAAACTTATATTCTAAAGCTGCCAAGGCCAGTTATGTTCCACGATGTTAGGGCTAGGCTTACACCCCTGGAAATTATGTCTCATATTGGTGGGAAGTTCAGAGTTTGGCTTAGAGAGAGATCACAGTTGAGCAACAGCAGAGAGTTTTGGAGATGACTCTTAGGCACTAATCATAAATAGGTTTAGTTTGCTATAACAGAAATACGTTTTATGGGGGCAAGCCTGAAAGCTGAGGTGTTGGCTTGTTAAATTGGGAGACCCTCTTACTTAAGAAATTGTCAGGAATTTCCCAGGTGGGGAAGTTTGATAGTTTTATTTTTCCCAGTCCTTCAAGGGACTTTGCAAACATTTTTTTAAAAATGTTTGCCCAATATATTCTGAAATGCAACATTGAATAACATTAATCTTTACAGAATATTAAGATTTTCTTCCTTATTCTAGATTCTATATCAAATAAAACTGAATTAAGTTGTTTAAATTAATTGGCTAGACAGAGTAAATTAGATAATGTGCTATAGAAATCTTAAATTTGGGACAAAATGAACATTTTTATTTTTATCTCATACAAAAGTTAAAGCTTTAAAATATAGACAATACTATTCTTTACCTTGAATATTGATTTATTTTAGTTTCAACCAAATCAGTTTTATCATATCTTTAATCAGAGTTTTGATCTTTTTTAGTGTTTAAAAGTTGCTGTATGGACTCATGCTGACTTTCAGAGCTGGAGAACTAAATCTGAGTTTTAGGTGTCACACAGACACTTAAAGTTTTAGGAATTATTAGGCTATACAGAGAGTAAAACATTTTAAATTTAAAGACAACAGTTAAAGTATATGATCTGAGCTTTAATTTTTATAAGCATTTCAAATTAAGCTACATTCAGAAATAAAACATTAAACAGTTGTTTTATATCATATACTTTTACAACAGTATTATAACACAGCAATGCCGTTGATAATTTGGCTGTATGATCTGTAGCTTTTTAAGAATATATAATTAACAATGCCATACCATTGCTGAACATCATACTGATAAGTATCAGGATATAACATGGATAATGAGAACATTCTCAGATTTTTAGAAAGTTTTTATGATCTCTAAATATATGAATAATATTATTTTACCTATACAATTTTAACTAGCAACAAGTTAGAATTTTTTTTAATCACTGTAGTGTTTCCCTAAACTTCCTATGCAATAGATTAAAATATTTTAGCACCTTTCTTATAGAGGATGAAAAAACAAATTATTTGTAACAGTTTTTCCTGAATAATAAGACCTGCCTTCTGAAATAAAGGGTGAGAAGGATAAGGTTATTAACAAGGATAGCATTATGATGTAATCTTTGTTTTTTAAACAGAGTACTCAGATGATTAAGAAAAAAAAAATTTAGTCATCTGAGTACTCTTTACATTAAGAACAGACTAACAATCCACATTATTTTAACATTATTTTAAAGGTAAACTTTAGTTTTGTGTGAATACTCAGCTTGACACAAAAGCCTTCTTTTCTGAAATATATGATAAAATATTTATTAAATTTTGGTCAACACTGATTATGACAGACAGAATTCACTTTCATAAACTCCTTCTTACAGCTCTCTATATTCAGTATAGAGACTTATAGTCAACAATGACTTTAACAAACAAAATTCACTTACTCTATTACTTTCTGTATCCATTTAGGGTTTGTAGTTAACAATGACTATAACAAAAACAAATCGATTCTGTTAAACTTGTAATCATTTTCTATATTTATTCTGCCTATAATTTTTATTTATTCAGACTGCACATAATCAGAAATAAATTTGATATTAAATTTGCAAAGCTTTGAACCTGCATACTTCCTTTCAATAATTGTATTCATGAAAGGGAGAAGAGATAGAGATATTATAAAATAATAGAAGAAGGGGGAAATTTATGCTTGGGTTAGGAGCACAGCCATGCATTTATATATTTTATATTCAGAACACGAGTGATTACATTACAGTATGCCTAAAATTTCTCAGTTCAATTCGGTATTATCTTACAGTAATTACGAAACTAAGGTTTCTGAATTTTGCTTTTTAATGGGTTTTTTCTTTTTATTCTGTTGCTTCTTTTTAAGATTTTTCTTATTTTCTATTGCTATTTGAAGGTGTCAGAATATATATTGAACAGGCAGGCAGATACAAATAGAAACTTGTTACAGAAGAAACAGAAACAAATATTTCTGAGAGGGACAATTAAAGGATTGCATATATTATTTCATCCCATGTTTTATTTCTTGCAGAACAATTTTAAATGCAATATTTTTAATTTTAACTGTTATGGTAGTATTTTCATTTAAATCATTTTGAAGCCAGATTATGTTACAGAAATGAACTTTTTTAATAGATTTATAACTAAAATCTTTCTACTTTTAAATATAGCTTAAAAGTTTCCTTTTTAAAGAATGTCTGTAATCAGCAACCAATTAAGAACACTCAATTAATACAGATGCAGGATCATACTATCT
>PVIY010026058.1:0-35889 GCA_004026745.1 Myrmecophaga tridactyla
AGGCTGTGCTACGTTGCATTCTCTCATTTAAGCACCAGCCAATTAAGCCAAATGTCACTCATTGCAGCAGACACGCCTCCTAGCTGACTGCAGATGCAATTGGCAACAGATGAGGTTCACGTACCATTGGCTTATGTCCGCAGCAACAAGACTAGGTATGCTCACCTGGCCAAGTTGACAACTGAATCTAACTAACACACTCCCCCATGAAAATTTTAGTCAATTGGGAAAGGTAAGCTTCACATGCATTCCAGTAATATAGTACTTGGTTACCTAATAAGTTATAAGGCAGCAAAGATCAGAACAGTGGGGTCTTAGTGAATTTGAAGGAAATCATAACCACGAGAGAGGACAGAAGGATCTGGAATTATTTTTTTTCAGACGGCTAAAAGACCAACAGCACATTTGATCCCACCTTGTTGAGGAAATGGGCTGGGGCTTCAGAATGAGGCAATCTCTATATTCAGTTTCCCCAAAAGCTATTACTAGATACAGGGATGTATAACTGAAGACATCCAGGGAGTATGTTGCACAGGAGAGTGGGATGACATTATGGAGGTGGTAAGTATGGATAAAATAATTCCTCTGTTCCTTAGAGGCTTTCTCAGTCTCTGTCTCTCAGTCCACATAGCTGTGGTGAGTTACTGATGGGAAAGAAGGAATGTGGTGCTGCCTCTCTCCCCCAGGCAGATTCTAAAGAACTGAGACAATGAGCCTTGATTCTTTGCTCAAGGTTCTATTATTGGCCTTAGGTAAAAAGCTTTCCTTACTCTTTTACTGCCAGTTCTCTCTCTAGCATTTGCCTTGGCACCTTCTCCTTCCTGTAGCTGCCAAGGAGAGCCAGGTTCCTTTAGTCAGCTTCCCCAGGCCCAACTTTATTGGAGGCTGGTAGATCAGAGCTCATGGGGAGCCCACCAGTCACAGCTGAACAATTGCTTCTTGTCAGTCCCTGCCTCTCTTTCCGATGTGTGTGGGGTAGGAGGGGCATAGGAGGGGAAAGAAGGGCAGATGACAGCACAGAACAAGTCGTCTGGTTTAGGGAAAATAAATTAGATGCAAGATAACTCAGTGGCTGAATAAGAGAAGGCTGAAAGCACAGACACTACAGTCTCCATAATGCTCCTAGATACGGGTTGACCACTTGTTAGTGTGCATCGGGGTCAGTGAGGGCACACCCTTGTGAACCCAGAGGGGTAGGGGTTATTATCTCTCTTCTGAATGGGGAAACCAAGGCCTGAGAATATCTCGCAGTTGGAAAGGACAAATCCAGTTGTCTGATTCTAAAGATAAAAGGCCCAAAGAGATGAAATGAACATGGCCAAGATCACAGGGCTGGCAGCCAGAATTGGAGTTCTGGCCTCCGGACTGTGAGTCTAGGGCTGTTTTCTATTCTCTCTCTCTCTCTTTCTCCCCCACCTCCTTTTTTTTTTTTTTTTGGCCAACCATTTTCTCTAATTCCCTTTCACCACCACTGTCCCCTTTCAGCATTGGCATCTCTAGCAAGTTCCCTCTCACCCTCTCCCCACTCCATTGACAGACATCCTGGAGTACCCAAGAAGCTCTCTATAAAGAGAGAGACCACTCTAGGAGATAGGAAACCAGCCAGAAAGAGGGTGGAGCTCATCTTTGTGTCAACAAAAGGCAAAGTGACAAGTGTGCATACACAAATTTGAGTTCCTAAGTGAGTTATAAGAGGAGGCTGGAGAAAGACAGTCATTAGCAAGCTGTGTGCTTTATGCAAGGTGTTTAACCTCCCTAAATGTTCAACTTTTTTATTTGTAAAATAAAGATACAAATACCTGCCCTTTCTAGTATATTGGGTTGGATCAAATCTAATAATCTAAAAATGTCTTTAATGGAGCAATGTTCATTCAAAACAGATTAAAATGAGAAGGAAGACTTGGTTCATGGCATCAACAGATTAGAAAAGAGAGGAAGTTGAACTAGAATCTAGCCACTAGCTGTGTGATCCTAGGAAAGTACTCAACCTCTCTGTTCCTCAGTTTCTTCATCAGTAAAAGGTGGATAATAGCACTCACCTCATAAGTTTGTCAGAGAAAAAAAAACTCTACCGGAAGATGTGAAAGAGGCAAAGATAACTTCATTCAGAGATTGCTATAGCAGGGAAAAGAGAGGAACACAATTCCATGGAAACAAAGAACAGCAAACTTTTCAAGGGCCAAGAATGGGTTGAGGAAAAGCACTGGACTGCAGTAAGGGGGGTTGATCACTGGAAAAGGCGAAAGATTCACTGAGGTTGGGATCAGGACCCCTGGGTTTAAAAAGTTTTCCTTTGCAGTAATTAGGCCACCTGGAGCCTGTAAGGGTCTGGAGGGGGGAGGAGAGAGATCAGGAGCCTCTCAGATGCCTGGGTAGCCAGGGTGAGAGGGAGAAGGGGGCAAGGGTCGCTGGTGACATTGTTGTTTGGAATACTTAGGGTCTGAAGTTGTCTTTTTCCCTTTCTTTTCCCTATAGGCCATGTTGTTTCCCTCTGCAGTTCCGTAGCTGCAAGATCAGTTTCAGGGTGGTCAGGACAGGGAAGGGACCAGGTAGGGGCACCTGAGGAGAAAGGCTGGAAGCTTGGTTAAGAGAAAGAAAAGCAGTCTTGGTCTGATTATTGTAGCATTAAATGTTATTCTAATAACAGTGATTTGTAGGTATTTAACAGTAAGGTCTCAAAGCTACCAGTTATGATTGTTTGAATATTTGATTTAGTCATGAGGTATTTCATGATTTGGTCTCATTCTATCCTGAATCATCCTCCCCCAAGTGAATTGGAATAAATACTTCCATCATTCCATGAGCTAAAGAAGAAAGATTTAGGTTAAACCTAAAGACTTCCCCACATACAGAAAGCTGTACATTTCTATATTAGCTCCTTGAGTTAGTTTGCCAGAGCTGCTATGATGAATACCACAAACTGATTGGAGTAACAACAGGATTTATTTTCTCACAGTTTTTGAAGCTAGAGATCCAAAATCAAGGTGTTGGCAAAGCCATGCTTTCACCCTGGAGTCTGTAATGTTCTGACGCTGGCTTGCCACAATCCTTAGGGTTCCTTGTTCGTACTTCTGCCTCCTGTGCCATGGCAATCTCTTTCTCCTTGGGTCTGCTCTTCTAGTTTTACCTGTGGCTGTCTTTGATCTGGCTTCTCTTTACAAGACCTCCAGTAGGACAGATAGAATCCACTCTGATTCAGTTTGGCCACAGCCTCACTAATAAGACCATCTTCAAAAGCTCTTACTTACAAATGCCTTCAGACCCACAGGAATGCAAATTAAGAATTTAAAAATGTCTTTTCTTGGGGTGCATAATACAATCTATCACATTCTTATAACCAGAAGTGACTCTCAATTTGTTACTCTTGAGCAAAATGTATTTCCCCATACATATTTAAACTGCTGGGAGATGGGCATTGAGGTCTTCTATTTATCTGTATACTAAAAGAACAAAGTAAGCAATTTTAAGGTAGGGCCTTAGTGGTTACCTGAAGCAACAGAATGAGAGAAACTTGAAGATCCTAGGGCATCAGAAAGAAGAGAGAATGACTGGAACTGGCAGGAAGTAATCCTGCCCAGATGAGGAGAGATGGGTGAGATCATTTTTTTCTACGCTTCTCTGTTGTCAAAAGTACCTTAAAATAGATTAGACTATTTTCAGTCTGTCCAGTGGGCAACAGGATGGCTGAGCTAAAGAAAGAGCAGACTGGGAATTGGGTCATTGCTTAGATGTCAGAACCACGATGTTACCCACAGAGAATGAGGAACAACTGTTCTTCCATGCAGAAGGAAGGAGAGAAATGAGCTAAGATTTCAGCAGAATGAAGTAAAGATCAGCCCCAACAGGGAACTAACTGTCAGTAATAATCATAAGGTAACATGGTGATCATGACTGAACAAGATGCTACAATAAACTTATGCTTTGTAACTCCTTGAAAGGAAAAAGAACAAAAATTCTCTATAGAATTCAAAGGACTGAGAGCTCAGAAAGACTACAGAAATTCATGGCAATTAAGAAATGTCCTTAAAGACAACATACACTTGTAGGCAAGAAGTAACAGGAAGTAGAAAAGGATGAGTAATCCCAGATGACCAACTTTCCAGGTCCTATCCGAGTCTACATTATTTCCCTCTTATAAGAAACTTGTTTGAAAATCTTGGCTGCCTCAATGTGGCTGTACTCCTTCAGGGTACCTATAAAAGGGCTGAAACATGAGAGAGGGCTTGAACTGATGAATGACAGAGGCATTGGTGGTTTAAATGTCAAAGGGGGCAAACACAAGAGCCCAGAGCATTCTATTGAGACAGGAACTGATTGATTGTAGGACTTGATGCTTAAGAGGGAAGATAGTAGTAAATAGGAAAAAGAAAGCTTAACTAGACGCTGTTTGAACCCTTACCCAGGCCTCAAAGGATTTTCCAACATTTATCCAGCACCTGCAGATATAAATTATTATTTTTTATTCATTATTTCTATTCTTACTTTTTACTATTGTTATAAATAATAATCATTGTTCTAAAAACAAATGAACCTATCATGTTCCTATTACTAATCTATATGCTGGATAGTATTTTTTTTGTATGCTTTATGGTGGGGGTCACATTTTTTTTTCTTTTTCCATGTGACTATCCCATTATTGCAGCATCATTTGTTGATTTATGGGGGGCGGGAGAAGTGCATGGGCCAGGAATTGAACCTGGATCTCCAGTATGGCATGCAAGAATTGTACCATTGAACTACCCTTGCACCCCTTGGATAGTAATTTTTTAAAACCTTATATTTCTACCACACTGTCTTTATAGGAATGCTTTTAATTGTAAATACAGATGAAAAAAGTCTCAGTATCTAAAATAATGGTAATTTGTTGACATGTTCCTCAGAAGTCCAGAAGTAGAACTGTGTTCAGATGAGCCTTGAGTTTATAGCTTAGATGATGGGACCAAAGCACAGCGTGATCTTTCCATTTCCTGCCTCAATTTTTTATGACAGTTCTATTTTTAGTAAGTCTACCCTATTTTAGCCCAAAATGTCCCCACCCAATCCTGAGCTAAATGCTCCCACATTTGCATATAACATGAAAAGTGGATATCTTCCCCTCCCTGTATTTTAGTTAGTAAGCTGCCGGAATGCAATATATCAGAAACAGAACAGTTTTTAAAAAGGGGAATTTATTAAGTTGCAAGTTTATAGTTCTAAGGCTGTGAAAATGTCCAGATTAAGGCAAGGCTATAACAATGTCCAAGTTGAGGCATCCAGGGAAAGATGCCTTGATTCGAGAAGGCCAGTGATGTTCAGGTTTTCTCTCTCTCATCTAGAAAGGCACATAGTGACATCTGCTAGCTTTCTCTCCAGGCTCCTCCAATACCTTCCCAGGAACTCTGTCCATTCTGTTGGCTCTGTTAGTTCTCATAGCTCTGATGGCCTTATAGCTTTTTCCAAAATGGTTCCCTCTTAAAAGCTCCAATAAGTAACCCCACCTTGAATGGGTGGAGAAACATCTCCATGGAAACCATCTAATCAAAAGTTACCACCAACAATTGGGTGGGTTGCATCTCCATGGAAAGAATCAAAAAGCTCCTACACAGAATATTGAATGAGGATTAAAGAATTTGGCTTTTCTGAGATACACAGCAGACTCAAACAGGCACACCCTGATTTCTGTATAAAATCCTTAACTTTCATTCTGGTTGACTCAACCTAGGTCAAGTGCATCCATCCCTCCATCCTTAGAGAATCACTGTGACCTGCAGTTTGAGACTCATTGATTTGTTGAAGTTTCAGCCACATGCTCTATCAGATAGATTCAGCTTCTGGGCAGATTCAGCTTCTCCAGAGCACAGAGAGTTATTTGGGGAAAAGATGGACATTCAAATGAAAATCAGGATGCTCTTACCAAGAAAATGGAAAATACAAACTAAACAGCTGAGTTAGCAAATATTTACTAAAGGCACTTCATGCATTTCAGAGTGCTTTCTTAACCTTTATATAACGAGATCCTCCAACAACACTTGGAGATAGTTCTTATTGGTTTCACATTTTTCAAGAAAATGGAAAATGAAATTAGAAATATTATATAATACATATAAAACTACACAGTTAGGAGGGGTCAGGGACTTCCTTCTTTAACTAACCATAACTACGAATCACAGAAGTGATCAATCAAAATGAATTTTTCTTAGCAAAAGTGTCCATTGCTATTTAAGTGGGATGGAGGTGGGGAATGGAAATATTATCAAGTGTGAGTTTCAGACACACTCTTGGAAGGAAAGAAGCAGCTTTGGGATTGCTGCATTTTTCAATTAAGCATAGATAATGTTTTTTACCTCTAATTTAATTTTTTTTTCAATATTACTTCTTTTATTCACAGATGCATACCTCAAAAAGTGTCGTAGCCAGTCAGAAGCAGGATAATTAATAAGAACATGCTGAATAGAGAGGCTAGTGTTTGCCCAGATAAGTTACTGTTTTCAGAGTAATTCAGATATAATGAAATGTAACCTCAGAATGAAATGGGATGTGAGTTTGTATATGTGTGTATCAGCAATAATGAAAGGTAGAGTGAAGAAACACATGCTGGTCTAATATAATATGTAAGTACAGTAATAAATAAAGGGATATAGATGCCAAGAATTTGAAGGAATATCATCAGAGAGCTAATCTTAGAGCCAAGCATCTGCAGAAAGAGAGGAAAACACTTATTATTCTTTCTCATTTACATTCTCATCCCTGAATAATACAGTTCTTGGCCCATGAATTATACAGAGGTAACTAAGCATCAACGAACTTCTACTGCAAAAAATTTACGTGCATCTGTATGTTTTAGTAGACTTATTAGTTTAGCAATGTGATCACCTTTCAGAACCACCTTACATTCCATAGAATGCAAAGCCTGACAAGACTTTCAGCTGTAGTCATGAACTAGAACAAGGAGAATTCAAAACTTTTGGATTAGCAAGTAATAGCACCATTTACAGTGCTATTATCCAGACAAGGGGGTGAGGGGTTGATTATGGCTTGTTCTAGTTTGCTAGCTGCTGAAATGCAATATATCAGAAATGGGATGGCTTTTAAAAAGAGGAATTTAATAAGTTTCTAGTTTACAGTTCTAAGGCCGAGAAAACGTCCCAATTAAAGCAAATCTATAGAAGTGTCCAATTAAGGTATCCAGGGAAAGATACCTTGATTCAAGAAGGCCAATGAAGTTATGAGTTTCTCTCTCAAGTGGAAAGGCACATGGCAAACACGGTTAGGATTTCTCTCTCATCTGGAAAGGCATGTGGTGAACACAGCGTCATCTGTTAGCTTTCTCTCCTGGCTTCCTGCTTCATGAAGATCTCCGGGAGGCATTTTCCTTCTTCATCTCCAAAGCACTAGCATATGGACTCTCTGCTTCATGGTGCTACAGCATTCTCTACTCTCTCTGAATCTCCTCTTTCTCCAAAATGTTTTCTCTTTTATAGGATTAACTAATCAAGAACCACCCGAATGGGTGAAGACATGTCTCCACCTAATTCAGCTAAACAGCCACTCTTGATTGAGTCACATCTCCAGGGAGATGATCTAATTACAGTTTCAAACATACAATACCAAATAGAGATTTAAAAAAGCAGCTGCCTTTACAAAATGGGATTAGGATTAAAACACAGCTTTTCTAGAGTACATACATCCTTTCAAACCAGCACATGGTTTCATGTCTCTTCGATCATCAAATACAGGAGAAAACGTTTTGGAAAGAAGGATCAGACTACACTGAGTAGAAATTCAAAGCTTTCCATCTATTTTCAAGGATAAACAATAAGACCAAGGCCCAATGTTTAATAGGAGAGATTTAGAGTAAACATGTCAAGTCATTTTATAATTGAAAAGGAAAAACTTGGTTATATAATTAAAGGCCCTTCTCTTTTTAATGATGACAAAATAAATCTCATCCATTCATTTTCAACTGTGTTTAAGTGCTATAAAGACAAGACAGATTTTTGCTCGCAATGTGATCCAAACTACTAGGAAAAGAAAAATAAAACAATGTGATTGATACAATAATACAGACAGTCGTGATGTGTTATAGATAGAGAAAATTGAAGTATTGTATTACAAAATAAAGATTTACTGCATTCCTAAGCCTAAAATCCATAGTTTTAAGATTCCATTATGATTAAAAACACAGATCTGAAGTTTATATTCCAAGTTAAAAAGTAGTAATAGATTTTAGTATTCAACATTACTAGATTCTGTTAATTTTATTGAATTGTACTATACGTCAGAAGATTTTAACTGCTTCTCATTTGATCTTCTTATTTATGTTAAGTAGGTATTACAAAGTTGAAGGCAAAAATGTTAAGGAACAAAGTTCATAAAAGAATTTACCTCTATCACACACTAAAAATTTGGATATCTAGAATTTAAATAGAGATCCTCTCGCCCATGCATGCATGCTCCTGTGAAGTATTGAAAGTATAGGAGAGCATTGGGAAATTGTGTTATTAAAGGAAAAGCAAAAAATTGGATAGTAACTTATATGACAGTAGAGCCTGCCCAAAGGATTCCAACAAGTTTTGAATTCCTTGCCAGTTTCATCATTGCTATTCTAATTGAATTTTCAACTAGTTGAGGAGTAGATTATCTCATTCATAATACAGAAAAGACATGCCTCTACTCTAATCCGAAGCAGTGATTGTGTGGATGTGAATCTGAAGGCAATGTTTTAACTCTACAAGCAAGGTAGTTTGAGAGTGCATTTAAATCAATCAAGATGGGAACACAAACTTCATGTGTGACTCCTCCTTCACTTCCATAGAATCCCATTTATTCTTTTAAAATATCTACTCTTTCCTGTCTATCGCCATTTTCAATGAATCAGTTTGGTTCCTTGTCTTATCATTTGCTAATATCTATTCAGTTTAGTGCCTGAATATTATTACTAAGGTACATATAATTGCAACATTTTACATTTAAAGTCTTTTTTGTAAATCATTCTATTCCTCCGCAGGATAAGGAAAAAGATCCTTAACAAGTATTCAATGCCCTTGCAGTGAGATATGATCTCCCTCTTTCAGAGTAATCTTTGATGATGCAAAGTACTATTTTAGCTGGTTTTACTGAAAATTTTTGATATTTCTCCCTATTGGAAGAGTACATGTATGGTTATAGACAGTTATCTCAATTAAGAGGTATAAGCAGCAAGCAAGGAATGGAAAGGCTGTTTCCATGAAATAAAACTTCTTTTGTATATGGACTTTGTATCTAGTGAAGTTGCTAAATTTTCTTATTAATCTCAAAGTCCTTTTGGGTTTTCTACATGCATAAGAATATTCTCTATGAATGATAATAAATTTTATTTCTTCCTTCCCAAACATTATGCTCTTAGTTGCCCATCCTCTTCCTTCTCCTCCTCCTCTATCTTCTTGTCGGTTTTACTCAACCTGCTAAAACTTTCAGTAAAGTGTTGAATAAAAGGGTGATAGTGGGCAACTTTACCATTCCCAATCTTGAGGGAAAAGGAAATATTGTTCCAACATTAACAAAGCTATTAACACGGAGTGTTTTAGTTTCCTGGCTAACTAAAACATTAGTTTCTAGGAAAACTAATGCCATGCAATAGATTGGCTTAAACAATGGGAATGTATTGGCTCAAAGTTTTGAGGTTAGGAGAAGTCCAAAATTGAGCGGTCATCAAGGCAATGCTTTCTCCCAGAAAACTCTGGCATTCTGGAGCTGGCTGTCAACAATACTTGGTCCCTGGATTTTCTGTCACATGGCAATGCACCAAAAACAGAAAGCCAATCTTCACTTGTGGCTAATGCCAATTCAGTGACATATCAACCAAGCACTATGTTGTGAATTCACTGGTAAAATTCTGCAAGAGAAAAGAGACATGATCAAAAGGCCCTACAGAAGATTTATAAAATATGGCTTCTTCTTCAGCTTTCAAAGAGAAAACCAGCCCACATCTAATTTCACTGGAGCTAATGGAGCCAAAAGACATTTGCTAGAAACTAAGGGTTTGGAGAAGGGCAATCAATCAATCTCCAAACATGAAAATTTGGTAACCATTCCCTTGGATTGAAGGCCAAACATCTGAGAGATGGAAAAGAAGAGAAAGGAGATTAAGATGCACTGATCATGCTCTGGAGGAAAGGGAACAGGCCAGTTTCTCAAGAACAAGCTGCCTAGCAGCTGATCCTTGAGCCAGGAACCAAGGCTCTGACCCAAGCCTGGAGTAAATACAAATTAACATTTGGAAAAGTTAATGCACTTAGGAGGTGTGAATTTAAATCCAAGCACTATTTCTTATTCAACTGGTATCAAAGGGCAAGTTAATTGCTCTTGAATTATGTCATTTCTTTTTCTTCAAAAATACATGGTTCATGAAGTGGTGTGACATTTGAATGAGATAATGCCTATGGTACATTTAGCACAACACCTGATATATCAGAGGTTAACACATGTCAGCAAGTATTATTATAGGATAGCTGTATGAGTGTGATGAGGGACAAATAAACCAGGAATAAGAAACCTATACTGACCGATTATGGAAAGTTTCCAAATTTCCGGAAAAACATAAATCTCTCTAAACAATCTGTTCCCTTTAACAGACCCAAGGAATATCCACCACAAAGTTATTGTGCTGGCACTTCACAAAAAGTTAAAAATAAAAAATTGACTGATAACACCTATGAGATCTAGTTTTCAGACCACAAAGTAGCCTTTCTTTGAATCTCTCCAAAATGAATCCCAGAGTTGATGTCTGACTGACCACATGATATTGTTCAAAGGAAAGCCTGTCACCTAGAGCAGACAAAAGTTACACCCTCTTTGGTCATTCAAATATCTGTCTCCACCTCTGAAACTCCCACGGAAGAAAAGAGCACAGGAGAAAATAATGGACTTCTTCATTCCTCCTCACATTCCCAGAGAAGATGGTGAGAGATTGTGGATTCTAGGAAATCCAAGAGGCATGTAAGAAATTTACCTGAGGTTATGTAAGGATAAGTGGTGGTTGTGGTGGTGGTTTTGGTGGAAATCATGATGGACTCAACTGTAACAGCTTTTCCTTCCTGGTCTCATCCGAGCAGTGGCGTATTTGTCTCATCTTATATGACAACTTAAGTCTCACCACTTTCAGGAGAATATGAGCATTCAGAGGAGATGAGAATGAGTGTTGTCCTCACAAGAACTGAAATTAGAGAAGTAGCCTTACTACATGCCCAGATATTATCACCTAGAAGTAGATTTATATGATTTGTAAATCTTTAAGTCTTTAACCTGAGTCATTGACAGATAGCCAGAGTCCAATTTAACAAATGACCAAAAATTCTGGACATTTCTACAACTATATCTTAACAGTTTAATCATGCTACTCAATTCTGGGTCTGTAACAGTTGTAAGGAAAAAGATTAAAAACTCTAGACTCATCCAGGCTGCTGAATTGCCTGGTAGAAGGCATGCAGTCTCTGGACTGACCTTGTACCCTGTAGACCCAGGCACACATCTCTCCAAGCCAAGAGATGTGAATAGCACATACTCAAAATCTTTTCACCAGCACCACCATACTATAAAATACCAGGGACCACTTGGGAGAAATTCTTGAAAGTTCAGATAACCTGACAAATATGAATTTGACAAAATTCTTCATATTCTTATCACTTCCATTTAGTTTTACATGTTGCTTGTAGTATGTGTTGATACTATACATGTTATCATTTAAAATACCTTTGGAGAGATTAAGCTATTATTCAGTATGGAAATGATGTTATTTTGTATTCAAAAGGGCACATAAAAAAGTAATGGGCTATAAATTTGTTTGTCACTAGAAGAATAATCACAATTCCATAATCACTTGCAAAGGAACAACTAAGCATTTTACGGGAACTAAAAAAGGAAGACATAAGTAGATGAAGCTTTATTATATTACATGAATGATATATATGCAAATGTATTACCTATTATGATAATAATGATGCAGTAAGAATTCCCCAATCCTTCAGAATAGATAAAAGTAAATTCATAGCAATTATAGGTTGCTGTGTGTTTAATTTGCTAATGCTGCTGGAATGCAATATGCCAGAAATGGGTTGGCTTATATAAAAGGGATTTATTGTTACAAATTTGCAATTCTAAGGCCATAAAAATGTTCAAACTAAGATATCCAGAAAAAGATAGCTTGACTTAGGAAAAGCCAATGGCATCCAGAACACCTCTGTCAGCTGTGTAGGCCATATGGCTGGCATCTGCTGGTCCTTTGGCTTCTGGTTTCAAACAGCTTCCCTGGGGGTGTTTTCTTTCTGCATTTCCAAATGTCTCTGGCTGTGTCAGCTCTAATGCTTTTTCCAAAATGGCTCCCTTTTCAAGGACTCCAATAGTGGATTAAGGCTCACCTTGAATGGGCAGAGACACTATTCCATGGAAAACACCTAATTAAAGAGTCCCACCCACATTAGGGGTCACATCTCCATGGAAATAACTTAATCAAAAAGATCGCCCCCAAATAATAGGTCTGCCCCCATAAGTTAAAGAACATGGCTTTTCTTGGGGTAAATAACTGATTCAAAACAATACACTATCAGTAGGTTACTAACTACTCATACATTTGCTAGTAATTTCCTACTGTTCTTGAACAAATGCTATATAACTTCCAAGTTATTCAAATGAGGTCATGTGACTCAAATTTTTAAAAGTGAAACTGTGAGTTTATTCAAGTATAATGTGCTGATAAAACCTTTACATTTAATTAAAAATTAAAGTAATAAAAAAATTTACTTTTCTTCCACATTTCTGGAAATTGTAATCCTAATACTAAAGGGGCCACAGTGGTCAAGATCCTGAGCATGAGCAAGTGGCATGTCACTGGGATGATATACATTATTACTCTGTCTGACATCTGCCACCATATTTAATTCTCTGGATGTAATGCAGGACCTGACATCTAAAGGTTTTACCAGAAAAATATAATCTCATAACATTTTAAAAAAATGAAAAAATTCCCAGAATAATGTCCTTCTTCTAAAATTTCATATTCTGAAGTTTCTTTTCTTTAATTCCTGGACTCTCATCCACTCCTTCAAACTGTATGTAGTGAACTCTCCACACCGCACCACAATGGACTTATAAGTATTCTATGCTCTAAAGAAGGACCTCTTCTGTGCCAGTTTGAATCTGAGATGGACCCCAGAAAAGCCATGCCCTTTGATCCTCATTCAATTTTGCTGGGTGGGAGCATTTTGATTGTTTCCATGAAGATGTGACCCACCCAATTGTGGGTGGTAACTTTTGATTAGATGATTTCCATGGAGGTTTGTCTCCACCCACGAAGGTGGAGTTGCTTGCTGGAATCCTTTAAAAGAGGAAACATTTTGGAGAAAGTCCTTTTTGGTAGAGCCATGTGAAAGCCAGCAGACGCTGCCATGTTCGCCATGTGCCCTTCCAGCTGAGAGAGAAACATTGAACGTCATCGGCCTTCTTGAACCAAGGTATCTTTCTCTGGATGCCTTAAATTGGACATTTCTATAGACTTGTTTTCATTGGGACATTTTCTCGGCCTTAGAACTGTGAGCTAGCAACTCATTAAATTCCCCTTGTTAAAAATCATTCCGTTTCTGGTATATTGCATTCCAGCAGCTAGCAAACTAGAACATCTTCATAGTGGAATTTACAGTTAGGTCAGAGCAACAGGTCTGATCCAATACATATTGGACTGTACCCCGATCTGTTCTATTTCACATTCTAATCCTTCTGCCAACTCTTATCCTACAATCTTATGATCAAGTCTACAAGCACTATTTCAGAAAAAATGGAGGAGGAGGGGATACCAGAAACCAAAATCAGACAAACATAGGGAAAAAAACTGCAAACCACTATATCTCATGAACATAGAGGCAAAAAGCCTTATAAAATATTTGGAAAGTTAACCCAAAAATATGTAAAAGGCAAAATACATCATGACCAAATGGGACTCATCCCAAGAATTCAAGGTTGGTTTAACATTTGATTACCAATGTAATTCACCAAATCACTAAATTAAAAAAATACAAATCATATGATCATATAAATTGATTCATAAAAATAACAGAACAAATCCAGCACACAGTTATAATGAAAAAAAAATACTCTGCAAATTAAGAACAGAGGGAAACTTCCTAAAGAAGATTAAAAGGTATTTATTAATGTAAGGGAATAGATAGGAGTGAAGGTGATTCTCTAGTGGGTCTAGAAGAAATCTTACCATATTGAAGATGAACAAAATTGAAAGGGGTTGTATAGACCTACGTGTCCCACTGACTCACACTAGAAATATGAATGAGTTCTCGTATGAATTACTTTAAATATATGTTTCTTGTATAAAGAGTGTTTAAGTCCAGTGTACGGGGGAAAACTGCTGTTGCATGCTATGAGCTATGTTCCAGAGGAAACCATCAGCACTACCACAGCAACAGCAGAGGTAAATAATGGGGAGGTTTAGATTTCCTATTTGGTGAGGGTATGTTTATTGGTTTTCTGTCTCTTGGGAGCAATGAAATTATCTAAAATTGAGAATTTTGATGGACTGTGGACTTTGGGCTCTCTACATGATGCCCGAAGAATGCAGGTGGCTGAAGGATGCACTGACGGAGAAGTAGATGGGCGAATGATTGTGTATACTTATGAATGAAGGTTGTGCTACCACAAAAAGGAACATTGTCATGAGGTATGCAATGATGTGAATGAACATGAGGGACATGTGCTAAGACAAAATAAGCCACAAAAAAACAGAGCAAAAATGGTATGGTCACCTTTAGAAAATGCTTATAAGAAAACAGGGGCCTAGATTGTAAGCTTTTAGATCAGACACATTAAGTCCGGAGTGGTGATTATTATTTCTGGATTTTGAGAAACTGTTTTATATATGTAACCTGATATTTAGCAATAAGAAAAACAACAAACAGGTTGGGGTTAAAGTAATTCAGAACATAGGGGTAAGAAAAACAGTGTCTATATTTTAGAACCATACATACTCTTTGAGACCAATGGAAGAAAGGTTTATTTGGTCTGGTACTGAAATTTTCTGTAGTGTGTAATCTAATTCAACTTATCTGTATAGCTCACTTGAACAACTGAAACACAGGGAGCACAGAATAAGAAAGAGGTCCTTTAATCCTGTATAGATTGTTGCAATGCCTGGAAACATCCTGGAGTATATTAAGCAGATAATCAAAAAATATTGGCAAAGTCCCCTGAAGGAGGGGAGAAAGAATATGGAACTATTCAACCTTAACATCAGGGAATCCCCTGGTACTGTGTCAAACTTTAGGGACACCCAAATCAATAGGCTATGCCCTCAATCATGAGGCTTACTCTTGTGAAGTTTATGTAGGTAGCAGAGAAGCTTAGATTACCTATAGGCATGCCTAAGAGTTACTTCTGGAGGGCCTCTGTTGTTGCTCTGATGTAGCCTCAGTCTCTGTAAGCCCAACTCTGCAAGTGAAATCATTGCCCTCCCCCCTACATTGGACATGACATCCAGGGGTGAAAGTCTCCTTGGTGATGTGGGAAATAACTCCCAGGGATAAATCCAGACCTGGCACCATGGGATCAACAATTACATCCTGACCAAATTGGGAAAAAGAAGAGTAATTAATAAAATATCAGTGGCAGAGAGAGGTCAAATACAGTTGAGAGACTATTCTGGAGGTTGCTCTTATGCAAGCTTCAGGTAGACCTTGCTACATATCATAACCTGCCAACCCCCAACCAGGACCGTTGCAGCCAAACCTAAAGAACACCTAGGGCAATTTATAAGATTCCACAAGTGTTCCAGGCACCAGAGTAGCTTTCCAGAAACCTAAAACCTCCAGATGGGTCCCTGGTCCAGATAAGTCCTGAAACCTAGCCTAGCCTCTCCAGAACATCAGATAGTTTCATCTCTCTACCCCATATTAATGACAGACCCTTCCATTATCAAAAATTTAGAATTGCCATAGCCAAACAACCCCAAAGAGAGGTATGGAAAGATTAAAGGTGATGGTGGAATTATACATAGAAGATAGGACTTAACAAATAAATATGAATGCTGAATCATTAAATTGATATCTTTTAGTCTCTGTTATTTTAGAGCAGCTGGCAGTAAAAACCTAAAATTGTGAAATTGTAACCCATGTTAAAGTCTGAAATATGTTCTACATCTAATTGTGGTGCTGTACTTTGAAATTTATAGCTTTTTTTAATATATGTTATTTCACAAAAAAAAGAATGAAAAAAAGTCAATTGTGGTGATAAAAAAGTGCTTAAGCCCTCTAACCTCCTCTATTCTGGAGTAGCTATAAGGAAAAATATGAGAGGATTGGTCCTGTAACCACTTGTTGAAGAGTGCTTTGAAAACTATTGTTTTTTTATTTCTTTGCTGCGTATATATGTTATACTATACAATAAAAAAATTTTTTTTTAATATATGTATTGAAAAGCCTCACAACTAACATCCTATTGTTGGTGAAGACTGAATGCCTTTTCCCCAAGATTTGGAATAAGACAAGGATGTTCCTTTGCATTACTTCTAGTCAACATTGTACTGGAGATCTTCACCTGTGAAATGAGGTAAGGGAAAAAAAAGACCTGCAGATGAGAGAGGAAGAAGTAACATTGCTTTGAAGATGACCTGAACCTTTTATAGAACATCCTAAGAAATCTATTAAAAAGCTATTAGAAATGGTAAGTAAATTTTTCAAGTTCATAACATAAAAGAATAGCATGCAAAATCAATAGTATTTATATGTGTTAGTTACAAACAATTGAAAAACAAGATAAAGATAAATCCATGTATAATACTATGCAAAGCCATAAAATAGGGATAAATTTAACAAAATATATGCAAAGCCCAGCTACCAAACCTACATAGTATTGCTGAAAAAAATTATATAAAACCTAAATAAATGGACGTATACTATTCATATGGATTAGAAGATACATATTATGTTTTAGTTTGTTAAAATATTGTTTCCGAATTGATCCATAAATCAACGTAAACTTAATAAAAATTCCAGCAGAATTTTTTTGTAGAAATGTAATAAGCTGATTCTTAAAGTTACAGAGAAGTACAAATGATTTAAAATAGGCAAGGCAACTTTGAAAAAACAGAGTTGGAGGAACTACACTACTTGATGTCAAGACTTAATGTAAATCTGTACTAATCAATGTATTGGTGAAAACATATGTCTATGTTTTCACCAGAAAGAATTTGGAAATAAGTATAAACTTATATGGTCAACTGATTTTTGACAAAGTAGGATAGGTAATTCAAAACGGAAAGGAAAGGTTTTCAACAAACGTTGCTAAAACAACTACAAATCCTTGAGGGAGAAAAAAAATCCACCCTTACCTACCTCTACTCACAAAATTTAACTTGAAAGAGATTAGTAGTCAAAATACAGGAGCTCAAACTGTAAAACTTCTAGAAGAAAGCACAGGAGAAAGTCTTTGTGACCTCACAGTCAGCAAAGATTTCTGAGATTAATGAAATAAGAGAGAAAAAACTGATAAACTGGATTTCATCCATAACTTGTTCTTTTAGATGCAAGAAAAGGCACACTAGAGAAAAGGAGAAAATATTTTTATTACATATATTAGGCAAAGAGCTTTTACTCAAAATGTATAAGTAACTATTACAACTCAATAAAACAAAGAGAGATAACCTAATAAAAATTACCAAATGACCAAAAGATTTGAACTTCACAAAAGAAGAAATTAAACACATAAGTGTTTAATTTATTTTGATAAATTACAACATCAAGTGGTGCAACACTGGCTCAATGGCAAAATTCTTGCCTGCCATGCTGGGGACCTGGGTTCGATTCCCGGTGTCTGCCCATGAAAAAAAAATCATTAATTTATCAAGAAAAGGCAAATTAAAAGCACAATGAGAGTTCACTATGTACCTACTATAATATCTAAAGTGAAAAAAAAGAGATAATATCAAGGATTAGTAAAGACGAGAAGCAACTGAAACTGTCAAGAACTGCTGATAGCAGAAAATGGCACAACCACTCTATAAAAATGTTTGGCAGTTTTCTAAAAAATATTTTTATTAAGAAATGTTCACACACACACAGTCCATCCACAGTATACAATCAATGGCTCTCAATATCATTATATAGTTATATATTCATCACCATAATCATTTTAGAACATTTGCATCAATCCAGCTAGTATTATAATCTACCCAATTTTTATTATTACTTATTTTTTTACCTTATTTTTTGCTCATATGTCCATGCCCTGGATAAAAGAAGCATCATACACAAGGTTTTCACAATCACACAGTCACCTTGTAAGAGCTATATAGTTACACAACCATCTTCAAGAATCAAGACTACTGAAACACAGTTCAACAGTTTCAGGTACTTTCCTCTAGCCAATATAATACCTCATAAACTTAAAAGGGACATTTATATAATGCATAAGAATAACCTCCAGGATAATCTATTGACTCTGTTTGAAATCTCCCAGCCACTGAAAATTTATTTTGTCTCATTTCTCTCTTCCCCCTTTTGGTCAAGAAGTCTTTTTCAATCTCATGATGATGGATCCTGGCTCACTGTGGGAGTCCTGTCCCACATTGCTATGGAGATTTGCACCCCTGGGAGTCATATCCCAAGTAGGGTGGAGGTCAGTGAGCTCACCTGCTGAGTTGGCTTAGAGAGAGAGACCATATCTGAGTAACAAAAGAGGTTCTCTGGGGATGACACTTAAAAATGGTTATAAGTAGGCTCAGCCTCTCCTTTGCAGGAACAAATTTCATAGGGGCAAACCCCAAGATCTAGGGCCCAGCCCATTGAATTGGTTGTCCCCTATGCTTGCCAGAATATCTGGAATTCCCCAGATGGGGAAGTTTGGTATTTCCTCCTTTCTCCCCAGTCCCCTAAAGTGACTTTGCAAATACTTTTTTATTCTCTGCCCAGATTACCCTGGTATATATTAGGGCATCAGACTAACCTGTACAAACCAAGAAGATCTTATGCCCTATTCAAGCTTCCATGTAATTATGGTGTTCAAATAAACTAACCATACAAGTTAAATTAGATAATGAGCTACCGAAGTATAAATTTTGCACCAAATAAACATCTCTCTCTTTGGACTCATACAGAAGTTAAAGTTTCAAAATATGGACCATATCTTCCTCTACTCTGTATTCTGATTTATCTCAGTCCTATTCAGATAAGTTTCATTCAAATCTCTAGTCAAATTCTCATCACTTTTTCAACTAGCTTAACAGTTGCTGTATGGGATAATGCTGACTTTCATAGCTCCAGTGCTCTAACTCAGAGACTCAGGTGTCACATAAATAATCATAGTTTTATAGAACAACCAGGTTATCCACAAATAGCTCAGCATCTCAGAATTTAGAAATAACAGTTATAACTCCTGAGTATATGTGACTGTTGTAGGAACTTTACAAAAGGCTGCAACATGATAACCCATGCTATCGACTTCAATTCTCCGAATTTGTATACTGCGGTTAGTCCATGAGTAAGACATGATGATATTTGTTTTTTTGTTTCTGCCAATTCATTCAACATACGATCCTTATGGTTCATTCACTAGCTCTATGCCTCACAACTTCATTCATTCTTGCAGCCACTCACTAGTCTGGTGTATGCGCATACCACAGTTCTCCCTTCCAATAGTCAGTCATTGCACCCTTAGGCCACCTCCATCCATTGTGAATTGCTAATACTGCCACCATAAATGCCAGTGTGCAAATGTCCATCAGTGTCCCCACTCTCAGTTCCTCCAGGTATATACCTAGCAACATGGTTGCAGGATAATATGGCAAACCCAATCCTAGCCTCCTGTGGAACCACCATGCTGCCTTCCAGAGGGACTGGACAGCTTCCCTGCCAACAGTGAATAGGTGCATCTCTTTCTCCACATTTTCTCCAGCACTTGTATCTCTCTGTTCATTTTTAAACATTTTTATTCACACATCATACAATACAACCTAAGTAAATAGCCATGACTTCACCACCATAGTCTCCATGAAGACATTTCCTTTTCTTATGCAAAGAATCCATATCCCTTCCCCATATACTCTTCTTGTTGACATTTACTTTTGGCATAATGCTTTTGTTACATAATAGCATATTATAATTTACTGTTGACTATAGACTCTAGCTTTCATTGATTGTACTTTTTCCTGTATACCATGCCATTTTCAACACCTTGCAATGTTGACATTCATTTGTTCTCTCTTATGCAAAAATATTTTTATGTTTGTACATTTAATCACCATCATTGTTCACTCTAGACATTTCTGAGTTAACCATCTCAGCCTTTATCCTCTATCTTTCCTTTCAGTATCATAGGTGATCCCAGCCCTTCTTCATCAACCATACCCACATCCAGCTTCACTCAGGGTACTTATATTATTGGGCTGCCATCACATGGCATTGTGCTATCCATTCCCGATTACGATCAGTCCTGTTGACCATTCTGTGTTCCTTCAGCACAAAATGCCTAATCTCTACCCTCTTTCTATCTCCTGCTAACCTGTGTTCTTAACTTTTACTCTAAAAGTTCACTCATTAATGTTAGCTCATATTAATGAGAGCATACTTATTTGTCCTTTTGTTTCTGGCTAATTTCTCTCAACAAAATGTCCTGAAGGTCCATCCACATTTTTACACGCTTCATGACTTTATTCTGCCTTACAGCTGTGTAATATTCCATCGTATGTATATATCACAACTTGTTTAACCAATTTTCCATTGATAGACATTTGGACTGTTCCCAGCTCTTGGCAAACATAGATGCTGCTGCTATAAATGTCAGTGTGCAAATATCTGTTTGTGTCCTTGCTTTCAGTTTCTCTAACTATATACCTAGTAATGGCAAGTCTATTCTTAGCTTCCTGAGGAACTGCCAAACTGCCTTCTAGAGTGGTTGTACCATTTTCTATTCTCACCAACAGTGGAAAAGTGTGCCTCTTTTTCCACATCCTCTCCAGCACTTATCATTTTCTGCTGTTTTTTTTTTTTTTAAATAATAGCCATTCTAGTGGGTTTGAGATGATATTCATTGTGGTTTTGATCTGCATTTCCCTAACGACAGTGAAGTTGAGGACCTTTTCATGTGTCTTATAGCCATTTGTATTTCCTCTTCTGAAAAGTGTCTGTTCATGTCTTTCACCCATTTCTTCATTGAATTGTTTGTCTTTTTGTTGTTGAGCTGTAGAATATTTTTATATATTCAGATATTGAACACTTATCTAATATGTGGTTTCCAAATATTGTCTTCCATTGCTTAATGCTGCCTTTTTCCTTTCCTGACAAAGTTCTTTAATGCACAAAAGTGCTGAATTTTGAGGAGATCACATTTATATATTTCTTGTTTCATTGCTTGTGCTTTGGGTGTAAGGTCTAGGAAACTACCTCATATCACAAGACTTATAAGACATTTAACTACATTTTCTTTTATAGTTTTTAAGGTCTTAACTGTAATGTTTAGGTGTTTGATCCATTTTAGGTTAATTTTTGTATAGGTTGTGAAATATGGATCCTCTTTCATTCTTTTGCATATGGATATCTGGTTCTGCAAACACCATTTATCGAAGGGGCTGCTCTGTCTCAGTTGGGTTGGCTTGACTGCCTTATCAAGAATCAATTGTCCATAAATGAGAGGGTTTATTTCTGAACACTCATTCCTTTGGTCAGTATATCTATCTTTATGCCAGTACTATGCTGTTTTGACCACTGTAGCTTCATAATATACTTTAAAGCCAGGTAGTGTGAGACCTCCCACTTCATTTTTCTTTCTCAAGATATTTTTGGCTATTTCTGGCACCCTGTCCCTCCAAATAACTTTGGCCATTGTTTTTTCTATTTCTGCAAAGTAAGTTGTTAGAATTTTAATTGGTATTGGATTGAATCTGTAAATCAATTTGGGTAGAATTGACATCTTAACTATATTTAGTCTTCTAAGCCAGGAACACAGTATGTGCTTCCATTTAGTTATGTCTTCCATGATTTCTTTCAGCAATTTCTTGTTGTTTCTGATACAGGTCTTTTATATCCTTAGTTAAATTTGTTCCTAAATATTTTATTCTTTTGGTTGCTATTGTAAATGCATTTTTTCTTGGTTTTCTCCTCAAATTGTCCATTACTAGTGAATGGAAACACTACTGATTTGAGGGTGTTGATCTTATACCCTTCCACTTTTCTGTACTAATCTATTAGCTTTAGTAACTTTCCTGTATATTTTTTAGGATTTTCAACATGTAGTATCATTTCATCTGCAACACTGAGAGTTTTACATCTTCTTTTCCAATTTTGATGCCTTTTATTTCTTTTTCTTCTCTAATTGCTCTGGCTAGAACTTCCAGCACAATGGTTGAATAACAATGTTGTTAGTGGGCATCCTTGTCTTGTTCCTGATCATAGACGGAAGGTTTTCAGGCTTTCCCCATTGAGGATGATGCTAGCTGCAGGTTTTACATATATTGCCTTTATCATATTGAGAAAGTTCCCTTCTATTTCTATCCTACATGAAGTGTTTTCAAAATAAAGGATGTTGAATCTTGTCAAATTCCTCGTCTGCATCAATTGAGATGATCATGTGGTTTTTCCACTTTGACTATTGATATGGTGTATTACATTAATTGATTTTCTTGTGTTAAATCACCCTTGCATACCTGGGATAAAACCCAATTGGTTATGGTGTATAATTCTTTTAATGTGCTACTGGATTCAGTTTGCAATATTTTGTTGAGGAGTTTTGCAAGTATATTCATTAAAGAGACTGGTCAGTATTTTTCATTTCTTATAGTATCTTTGGCTTTGATATTAGGGTGATGTTGGCTTCATAGAATGAGTTGGGTAACTTTCCCTATTCTTCAGCTTTTTTGAAGAGTTTGAGCAGAATTGGTACTAATTCTTTCTTAAATGCTTGGTAGAATTCACATGCGAAGCCATCTGATCCTGGACTTTTTCTTTCTTGGGAGCTTCTTGATGACTAATTCAATCTCTTTAGCTGTGATTGGTTTGTTGAGGTTGTCTATTTCTTCTCAAGTCAATGTTGGTAGTTCATGCCTTTCTAACAAGTTGTCCATTTCTTTTACATTGCCTAGTTTATTAGCATATAGTTGTTCATAGTATCCTTTCATTACCTCCTTTATTTCTCGGGGTCATTGGTTATATCCCCTCTTCCATTTCTGATTTTATTTATTTGCATCCTATCTCCCTCTATTTATTTGTCAGCCTAGTTAAGGGTCCATCGATTTTATTGACTTTCTCAAAGAACCAACTTCTCGCTTTGTTGATTTTTCTAGATTGTTTTCATATTCTCAATTTCACTTATTTCTGCCCTAATCTTCATTATTTCTTTCCTTTTCTTTGCTTTGGGGTTGGTTTGCTGTCCTCTCTCTACTTCTTTCAAGTGAACAGTTAATTCCTGAATTTTTGCTTTTTCTTCTTTTTTGATATAAGCATTTAAGACAATAAGTATGCCTCTCAGCACTGCTTTTGCTGCATCTCATACATTTTGATATGTTAAATTTTCATTTTCATTTACCTCAAGATATTTACTGATTTCTCTTGTAATTTCTTCCTTGACCCACTGGTTGTTTAAGAATTTGTTGTTTAGCCTCCATTTGGGGTGGGGGAAATTTTCTGGTCTTTTCACTGTTTTTGATTTCCAACTTCATTCCATTATGATCTGAGAAAGTGTTTTGTATAATTTCAATCTTTTTAAATTTATTGAGATTTGCTTTGTGACCCAGCATATAGTCTATCCTTGAGAATGATCCATGAGCACTGATGAAAATTGTGTATCCTGCTGTTGTGCAGTGTAATGTTCTGTAAATGTCTGTTAAGTCGAGTTCATTTATCATATTATTCAAAATCTCTGTTTCCTTATTGATCCATTTTTTAGATGTTTTAGCCATTGATGAAACTGGGGAATTGAAGTCTCCAACTATTATGGTAGAGGTGTCTACTTCTCCCTTCAGTGCTGCCAGTGTTCACCTCACGTATTTTGGAGCACTCTGGCTCAAAGCATAAATATTTATGAACATTATGTCTTCTTGTTGAATTGTTCCTTTTATTAGTACATAATGTCCTACCTCCTGTAGACAGCATTTAGTTGTGTCACGTTTTTTAATCCATTCTGCCAGTCTTTTGATTGAGGAGTTTAACCCATTAACATTTAATGTTATTATTGTAAAGGCAGTACATTCTTCTACTGTTTTGTTTTTTGGATTTTATATGTCATATTTAATTTCTCTCTCTTTTTGTCTTTCCTGATATTCTTCATTTCTACACTCTTCTCCAGATCTCTCTCCTCTGTGTTTTCCTATCTGCTTATAGTCCTTCTTTTGTAGAGCCAGTCTCTTCATCATAAATTCTCTCAGTGACTGTCTGAAGGTATTTTAATTTCCCCATTGGTTTCGAAGGACAGTTTTTCTAGGTACAGAATTTTTGGTTGGCAGATTTTCTTATTCAGAATCTTGAATATATCTTACCACTGTCTTCTTGCATCCATGGCCTCTGGTGAGAAATTCACACATAGTCTTATTGAGCTTCCCTTGTTCCCTTGTATGTAATGGATTGCTTTCTTCTTGCTGCTTTCAAAATTCCCTCTTTGACACTGGAGAATCTGATTAGTCAATGTCTTAGCATAGGTCTATTTGGATTTATTCTGTTTTGGGTACACTGTGTTTCTTGGATCTCTAATTTTATGTCTTTCATAAGAGATGGGAAATTTGTAGTGAATATTTCCTCCATTAGCCTTTCTCCTTTTCCCTTCTCTTTCTGGGGCACCCATAACACATATATTCATGCACTTTATGTTATCATTCAAGTCCCTGAAACCCTGCTTATATTTTTCCATTCTTTTCCCAATATTTTCTTTTGTGGTCAGATTTTAAATGTCCTGCCCTTAGTAACTAATGCTTCTTCTGCCTCTTCAAATCTATTGTAGTAGGTCCCCATTTTTTCCCATCTCTTCTATCATGTCTTTCATGTCCACAAATTCTGTAATTTTTTTCATACTTTCTAATTCTTCTTTATGTTCATCCAATGTCTTATTTATGTATTCCCTCAACTCTTTGATTTAATTTTTTATGAGATTTTGCAAGTCTATTTGAACACTCTGAATTTTTCAATTCCTGTATCTCATTTGAAGTGTTGGTTTGTTCCTTTGACTGGGCCATATCTTTAATTTTCCTGGCATGACTCATTACTTTTTGCTGTCTTCTTGGAATTTGATTTCCTTAATTAGTTTATTCTGGAGGTTGTTTCCACTCTTTTACCTAGATTTTTTTGCTGGTGGTGGATGGCTTTATCCTCTATATGTTCTTTAACATACAGTTCAACTTATTCTCGACCTCTAGCATGGGTTCAGTTTAATGATCAGAAGTTTTCAATTCTTGCTTTTTTTTCTTTCCTTGCCTATACATAATCTTTTTTTTTTTTGAGGGAGTTCTCCTCAAATATTTTGAACTCCAGTCAGATTTTCCCAGATAAGAGAGATCCATATCTCAGGAGGAGAGAGTAGCCAGTAAGTATCAAGTTTCCCAACAGGTTGTCAGAATTTCCTAGGAAGTTTCCAGACTCTGTGCTTTTCCTATCCTTCCCATAATGTGGCACCTGT
Source organism: Myrmecophaga tridactyla (assembly GCA_004026745.1). Lineage (NCBI taxonomy): Eukaryota > Metazoa > Chordata > Mammalia > Pilosa > Myrmecophagidae > Myrmecophaga > Myrmecophaga tridactyla. The sequence goes on from PVIY010026058.1 coordinate 25,609, forward strand.
CAGCCTGCAGCTCCCCACTGGCATAAAGTGATGTGGTGCCTTTAATCTCAGCAGCATCTCTCTGCCAGTGGTGTGGTTGAGACAGAAATAGCAGGTGGGCTTTGATTACTTCTGTTCTCAGCCCCTGGTACCTGAATTCCCTGAAGTAAGGCCTCACTTGAGCTAGCTCCATCCCCCTTCTTTTGAGAAGATATGACTTTTAGGGAATTAACCCCTTTCATCTAATTACTTTATCTCTCGTACATGCCTTCATTCTGCCCCTGCCTGGAGCAGTGTTGGAGCCTGAGAGTGATTGCAGTTATATCTAATGAGCTGTCAAGAAGTAACAAGAAAGAAAGAAAAAAAAGCATTTTCAGAGATGGACCCCAGCTCCCTGATTTGCCAGTCAAGAACTTGAGTTGGTAAATGGCTTTAAGTATCCCCAGGCTCTATGTGCCTCCTTCTCTTAGGGTCCAGCTCTTTTTCAGTATTTTGTATAGTCCAACTCAAAGCACCTCTTTTTAAAAAAAATTTTTTTTCATCAGCCCCTCCCCTTCTCTGCCAAAGCAGAAACTCCTGGTTCCTTTAGTGCTTGCTCCAGGTTTATCTGTGCTTTGGGCCTGTTTTCAGTAGTCAGAATTTGTTAACTAATTCTGCAATTGGCACTTGGTTGAACTAGTTCCTTGCTACTAGTAAAATCTGTTTTCTTTCCCCTTGTGGAGCCAGCCTGCCATGCCTGTGGGGGAGGGTTCTTGGCTTCTGTAGCTTGAGAGACTTACAGTTCTGTGTGGGATCTCGGTCATTCAATATGTTCCAGACTAGTGCATACTGTGTGTCTGGTCACTGATGTTCCCCCAGCAGTTGTTCCACACAATTCCTGGCTATTTACTAGCTTCTCTGAAGGATGAACTAAATTCCACACCTCACTATGCAACTATCTTGCCCCACCTTCTGTTTGGCTAAGTTTTTAACTAAATTCATGCTTGAGTACAAGCCAAGCATTCCACTCCTGTGAAAGTCACGTCCATACAAATATTGGCATATATACATAATAACTTAATTCATAATAGCCTAAAATCATAAACAACCCAAAGTCCATCAACAAGCAAATTGAATTTTAAAACTATGATACAATGGAATACTATGAACAATAAAAACTGAGCATTGATTAATCTCAAATTTATTACAGTGACTATAAGCCAGATACAAAAGCATATATACCATAAAATGCCATTTATATGACATTATAATCAATAAAAGCTAATCTATAGTGACAGAAAGTAAATCTGGCTTTCATGGATTCAGAAGAGGAGAGAGGGCTAGATTGGAAAGGGACTTGAGGAAGCTTGTGGAAATATTCTGTAATTTGAGTGTGGTGATTATTTTATGAAAGCCTGTATCTATCAAAACTTGCTAAATTGTATCCTTTAAATAGTTGTAGTTTATTATACATTAAGTATTCTCCAATACATTTTTTAATTGCTACAGGATCTTAATCTCAAAGGGGTGATGTAGCAGCTTTATTTACAAATGCCAATTTTTCCAATAAATAAGATATTACAGCATTTGCAATGATTAAAGATACGCAGTTGAATAATTACAAGCTCCACCACCCCTCATTCTCACCCCCCAATGTTAGAAATATTACCACTGTTTTCCCACACATTCCATTTTAATACACATTCATTTTGCCTATGAACACAAAGCTGTTTATCACCTGTTTCATATAACGTGTTTCAAATGCCCATCTCAAGGGAGACCACTGCTCTAAGGATTATAAGGAAGAGGTTTACACATGTAATATTATGTTTCCTTAACCATTTTTGATGTAGCAGTGTTCTCTACTAATATCTAATTTGGATATTCATATAAAAAAATGAATAGCAACCACATCTTCACTCTGTAGAATAAAACAAATTCCAAATACATAGTATATCCAAAGGAACGTAAAATATAACAAATATAACTTCCTTAAGTAATATCAGTAAATAAGCTCATGACATTAGCTAATCAAATATTTAAGTAAAAATAAAAAAAATAAAATGACTGACACTTTCTAGAAGTGCGATGCAAAATATATGAACAATTTTTGAAAAACTCAATAAGCAAAAGACAATCCAGTAAACCACTCAAAATTTTTTGTTATAAAACTTTCCCCCAGGGCGGCTGCCGTGGCTCAGCAGGCAGAGCTCCGACCTGCCATGCTGGAGGTCTGGAGTTCGATCCCTGGTGCCTCCTGCCCATATGCAAATTTGAAAAATAAAAAATAAAACTTCCCCCAAAAGAATATCTATATGATCAACAAACACAGAGCTAAGTGCTCAAACGTGTTAAGTATCAGAAAGAAAAACCCACATTAAAATGACAGTGAGATAATATTATACATCAGAATGATCAGAATTTCAACCACTGACAACACTATAGGAAATATGTGGAAAACTGTAAAAATATGTGGAATAAATCTATACATGAAACTATAAAATACTCTTGGAAGAAAGAAAAGCAGCCAAATAACTACACAACAGCAGGAGTACCTGGAAGAAATGTTTCTCGTTAACCCAGCAATTGGCTTTATCTATGCCTTATATTCCAGCCTGATGAATGGAAGGGAAGATTTTATAACCCCCGCTAATTTTTAATTTCTCCCAAGGATAGATAGGTAACAGTCCTGGCATCAAAATTTCATACCCCCATTTTTCTTGCCTAGAGGCATTCAGGACTCAAAATGTCGTATCAAACAAAGAGATGGAAAGACATGGAGAGAAGGATAATTGGGACTTTCACTTACCCTGTGACCTTACTTCTGGCTTTCAGGGTGAGACACTCCTATTGGAAAGTACCCAAAACCCATGGGCATAAACTGTAGGTGACTTCCCAGAATATTAAACATCCTGTTTGATACAAGAATCCTTAGCCCAGAATCTTGTGTTATAAAAGATGGAATGTCTTAGAAGGCATAGAAAAGCAGACAGAGGAGAAAGGAGATTATTTGGAAGCAGGGGAGAGGATCTCTGTAGAGGAGGTGAAAAATAGGAAAAGATTTAGTAGGAGGAAGGGTCTGAGGTGTGGGGAAGTTTCTGCCACCTCTGAGGAGGGAGCCAATGGCTCAGGTGAACTGAGTTTAGGTCCTGCAGGAGCCACATTTGAGCCCCTAGATTCCTAGAGAGAGCAGTGAAAATGAGTCTAACTTTTTGGGAGGACACAGAGTTGCATGAGGACATAGAAGAGGATTACAGTGAGTCAAGTGAGAAGGAATGCAACAGCACATTGCCAAGCTTCCTGGTATTCACCAGTCCAGATGGTTGGAGAGAAGTGTCTCCTGACTTGCTCACCAAAATATGTTGCCAGATTTCAGCTTCCCAGTTTTTGGCTATGCCTTGGGAAAGAATTCGAGGACACAGTACAGAGTAAGCAGGCAGAAAATTTGTTAAAAGCACATGTAAAACGACATGTGAACACTCACAGAGGTGAGATAAGGAGAGGCCTCAACAACATTTCCTGATGAAAACACTTCAAATGATAAGAATAGAAGGAAACTTCCTCAACATGATAAAGAGAATATATGAAAAACCCACAGTTAACATCATACTCAATGGGGAAAGACTGAAAGCTCTCCTACTAAGATCAGGAACAAAACAAGGATATCCACTGTCACGGTTGTTATTCAACATTGTGCCTGAAGTTCTAGCTGGAGCAATTAGGCAAGAAAAAGAAATGAGGCATCCAAATTGGAAAGGAAGAAGTAAAACTTTTACTGTTTGCAGATGATATGATGCTATATGTAGAAAATCCAGAAAAACTACAGTTGAGCTACTAGAGCTAATAAACAAAGGATAAAGCTGCTATGTAATCCTACAACCCCATTATTATACAAAGACTTGGAAGAACGGAAAGCCTAGACATGAATAGGCATTGGCATATTGATGTTTATGGAGATATTATTCATGGTTTTGTAATGGATGTAGGTGGCCTAAGGGTACATTGGCTGATGAACAGAAGGGTGAACCATGGTGTATACATACAATGGAATATTGAGCAGCTACAGGAAGAATTGAAGTTATGTGGATGCAACTGGGTGAAAGAACTGTGAAGACATTGCAGAAGAAAGGACAAATAATATGTGGTCTTACTAATATAAGCTAACAATGATGAGCAAACTTTGAGAATTAAATTTGACTGCATAGGTTATCAGGGGACACGAAATGGGCAGAGATTGAGGAATCAATAATTAAGGACTAGAGAATGTCAAATAAGGCTCATTGTAAAGGTTCTTAGACTGTAAGCTTTTACAGCAGTCACATCTATTCCTGAGTTTTAACTGTGATCTCTATTTCTGAAATGCTGTCCTCTTTATGTATAACCTGGTTGTTCTATAAAACATTGGATTTCTGTGTGACACCTGAGATCCAGAGTTAGAGTTCTGCAGCTCTGAAAGCCAGCATTACACCATGAAGCAACTGCTAAAGAAGCTATATTAGAGTTCAGGCTCTAATTAGAGAAATAAATGAAATGAAATACAGGGTAAAGTATGATATTGTCTGTATCTTAGAACTTCAACATCTGCATGAGATCAAGGGAAGAGATGTTTATTTGGTCTGAAATTTAAGTTATCTATAGCACACTCTCTAATCTGCTTTGTCAGTTTATTTAAACAATCTAAATACATGGAACCTAGAATAGGGACTGAGATCCTCTTATTCCGTACAGGTTAATGTAATATCCAGATGTATTCCATAGTATTTTGGGGCAGAAGAAAAAAATGTATTTGTACTTATTTTCTAAAAAGAAGAGCAAAGTGGAAGGACAACATTTCCTGACTTTAAAGCTTACCATAAAGCCACACTAGTCAAAACTGCATAAAGGTAGAATTTTAGATCAATGGAACTGAATCAAGAGTGCAGAGTTAGGCCACCAAATCTATGGACAATTGATCTTTGATAAGGCTCCCAAATCCACTGAACTCGGACCAAATAGTCTTTTCAATAAATGGGCATGGTAGAATGGATATCAATAGCCAAAACAATAAAAGAGGGCCTCTACCTTGCACCCTGTACAAAAAAAAACAAAATGAATTAAAGACCTAAATATAAAGCCATAACACAAACCACCTTGAAGAAAATGTAAAGAAACATCTTCTAGATCTAGTAATAGGAGGTAGCTTCTTAAACTTTACACCTAAAGCACAAGCAATGAAAGAAAAAACTGATAAATGGGAACTCCTTAAAATCAAAGACTTCATCAAAAAACGTAAAGAGACAACCAACTCAATGGGAGAAAGTATTTGGAATTTACATATTGGACAAAGGCTTGATATCCTGAGTACATGAAGAAATTGTATAGGTCAACAACAAAAGAACAAACGACCCAATTATAAAATGGGCAGAGGATATGAATAGACATTTTTCCAAAGGGTAAATACAAATGGCTAAAAAACACATGAAGAGAAGCTCATTTTCATTAGGTATAAGGGAAATGCAAATCAAGATAACAATGAGATATCGCCTCACACCTATAAGAATGACTGCTGTTAAACAAACAGAAAACTACAAATGTTGGAGAGAATGTGGAGAAATTGGAACACTCATTCACTGTTGGGAGTGTATAATGGTGCAACTACTGTGCAAAACAGTTTGGCAATACCTCAGAAAACTAAATATTGAGTTGCTGTGGCGCCAGATCTCTACCTAATAAAAAAGCCACACCCTTAATTGGGTGTGTCGCCTCTTTATGGAAACCATCCAATCAAAAGGGCCCTCCAACATTTGGGTGTAGCATATCTCCATGGAAATAATCCAGTCAAAGTTTACACCACACAATATTGAATCAGGATTAAAAGAAACTGGCTGCCCTACAAGATTGGACTAGCAAAAAGGACATGACTTTTCTCAGGTACCCAACAGCTTCAAACCAGCAAAAAAGGATGGAGGGAAAGTAAAAATGTATGCTATGGCCAATAGTTAACAGGAAGGCCATAGCAGTACCTCAGCACTACCAGGGGCAACTAAGTGGAAGGGAGGACAATCCATTGTCCACCAAGTTTATTCAATTTCTTGTGTGCCTCTCAACATCATTCCTTTTTGTAGCCACACCGTATTCCATCATTAAATGTCTTAGTTTGCCATTCTGCTTCTCAGTCGTACTCTTCAGCTCCATCTATTGGGCATCACGGATAAAGTCCAAAATAAATAAAAATAGACAATGTCTTATGGTATCTTTGTTTGGTGGTACAGTCAACAGCACTCTCAATTTTAGACAATTTTCACTGGTCCATAACAGCAAAGAACTGACAATCCTCTGGAAATTGTAGGTTTCAGGAAAGCAAATTTAGTGCCTGAACCTATATATCATTTACTGTTGACACCCCTTTTCAACTTAAAAAAGTCAGAATGGGCATTGCCTAAAGATCCCTGTAGATTGGAAGAAGGATCAAAGGAGAAAGAGGAGTTATAACAGAAAATAGAAATTAACAAATGAGTATAATTACTGAATCACTGTATTGATATTTCTTCTAGTTCCGGTGCTTTGGAGCAGCTAGAAGGAAAAATCTGAAATAGTGGAATGGTAACCCACAACAAACTAATCTGCTCTGTAACTACTTGTTGAAGTATTCTTTGAAAATTTGAAAATTATTGCTTATTCTTTCTTTGCACATATGTTGTATTTCACAGTAAAAACATTTTTAAAAGGTAATGATTAAGAAATAAAGGGTAGGTCGTGGTGTCTCAGCAGGCAGAGTTCTCCCCTGCCATGCTGGAGACGTGGGTTTCATTCCCAGTGCCTGCCCATGTCAAAAAAAAAAAAAGGAATGATAGGGCTGTGCGATGGTGGCTCAGTGGCAAAATTCTTGTCTGCCAAACCAGAGACCCAGATTTGATTCCTGGTGCTTGCCTATGCAAAAATAATAATAATAATAATGATAAATATTTGTGGTTTCTACTCATAATTATGAAAATGTAATTTGTGACAAGTCCCACATAAAGGGGGTGGGGGGATAGAGGAATACAGGGACATAGTTGTGTATACTATAAAAGTTAACTTGCTACCAAAGCAAAAGAGATTATTATAGATTTAAAATGCTAAATATAAGCCATGTGGTAACTATAAAGAAAATATTGGAGAATATGAACGCTCATAGAGACAGAAATTAGGGTATAAGTTGCCAGGGCCAGGCCAGAGGGGAAAGGGACAGGGAGAAAGAAGGGTAATAGATCTTTATGAAGATAGAGGAGTTTTAGTAATGGGAAGTGGGGAGGGTACCCCAATGTTGTGAATGAGGTTAATCTCACTGAATGATGTTTCAAAATAGATGAAATAGGAAAGTTTATGTTGTACATATGTTCCTACAGTAAAAAAAGAAAGAGAAATATATATCTGAAAGCATTTAAAAGCAGAAATGTTAGATTGTATTTATAGTTCCAGAAGAAAAACAACTAAAAATCCACAGAACTACATTACTCAAACAGTGAATTATAATTTAAACCAATGGACTTCAGATAATAGTGCAATTATAAAAATATGCTATCACCAATTGTAACAAATGTTCCACACCAATGCAAAGAGTTGGTGGTGGGGTGATGTATCAGAATCTTATATTTTATGCATGATTATTTTATAAACCCACAACACCTCTAATAAAGGGGGGGAAAAAAGCAAGAAGAAGTTCATGACATCCATGCGGTCCCATACCACACCCGCTTTCCTCTGTCTTATGCTGCTACCATGCTCTCCAGATTGCATACCTGGTCCTTAAAACCTAGTTTTCTACTATGGTGCTTGTATGTTGGTGCCAATATTTCTGGTGGGATCTTAAATGACTGAAGCAGGAAAATTGTCTCTTAAGTTGCCCAAAGTTCTGTGAACTAAAGCAGTGTAAGAAACAATCAAATGGAAACAGCCTGTGAAAATGGACTACTAATTTCAAGGTATACAATAGAAAACCAGTGGAAAAAGAGGTGTATTTTGATGGTATGAGAGGTGCCATTCAGACCTTTTTAACAACAATAATTCATAAGACCACCCTTATGTCTATGAGGAATCCCAGAACGAAAGGAAAGAGAGAAAGCAGAAAAGAAAGTGGGCAAAGAAATAATGACAGAAATTATTCCAAAATTAATGAAAGGCATGAATATGGATGTTTGAGAAATCGAACAAAACTCAAACAGAATAAAGTTGAGGAGAATTGAACCCTGACACTTCCTAGTACATCAGTCAAAGTACATCTAGAGAAACATGGAACTTTCTTGTCTTCAGAGTCTGCTCAAGCCTTTCACGTGTATACCACATATATACCATTATCTCTTATATTTGATACATCCCTTCTCTCAGGTCTTGCCCTAGAAGGGTCACATTTGTCTCAGAGTTTCCATTGACTGACTCTCTGTCTTTACAACAATAATTGCAAGTGACACATTAGACATAATGGGATAATTTGGTACTAACTTTGCAATAATAAAAATTAGCAGAGTGTCTCAGGCACATATCCCACCTTCAAAGTGCGTTGGCATAGTATACAAACTCTCTCTCCTTTATCTTGCAAGAGCGCTACTGAAATAGGTAAGAGGCACAACTGTCAATAACGGGATTACTGCACCTCCATGCCAACACTCTAGCAATTCTGTCTCAGGCCTCATTTAGGTGACAGAATATATTTAAAAGTGGACCCCATTGGGTAGCACTAATGACAGTGTGCAAATTCTGACTGTAGTCAGAGAATTTATGTCCAAAGGATAAAAAATCCCCAACTATACAGGATCGAAGAAAAGACCCTCATAATTTGTTGGATTTTTGTTATGAGTAGAAAAATGGATGGACAAAATCTGGTATATGCATACAGTAGAATATTATTCAGCCATAAAAATGAATAGAGGTTTGATCTATGTGATAACATGGATTTACCTTGAAGACATCGTATTTGGTAAAATGAGTCAAATACAATAGGGATAGTGTGGCATGAGTTTGCTTCAATGAAATACTTAGAATATGCAAGTTTATAAAATCAGAAACTAGAATACAGGCTACCAGGGGCTGGAGCGAAGGCTGGGAATGGGAGTTAATGTGTAAATTGGTAAAGAGTTCTGGTTTGTCATGATGGAAAATATTGGTAATGAATTGAGGTCATGGTAGTACTATATTATCAATGTAATTAATAGCATAAATTGTATAATTGAAGTGCATAAAATGAGAACTTTTAGATTGTGTATATGTTACCAGAATAAAATTTTTAAAACCCATATAACTGTAAAATACATATATATGTATATACGTATAGATATATATACTACAGAGTACAGAGAAACAGATTTAAAAAAGGTAAAGAAAATGTAAGATATAAATGAAGGTAATTTTCTGAGTATGCCCAACACATAAAAACTCAACAGCCCTCTCACTCAGGTCCCTCAACAAAAATGGACACAAATTTCAATGGTCACCCAGATGTTCACTTATTCAGTGTGCCCTCTGCTATGCTTAGCAAATGAAAGGCAGTAAGACTTACCAGGAATCAGTAAGGCAAAGATTGGCCTGCTGGAAAAAGAAATATTAGGTGTAGTATTGAAGTCCAAAATATTTTGGCTCTCAAGTTCCAGGATGGAATGATGGAATCTGAGTAGGCAAAACTCCAAGCCCCCAACTCCTGCTTTAACCACAGCTGGACTTTCGTCTGTCTCTACATTTGGTTTCAAAGTAATATTTGAACAAAGGACTTACAGGTTTTATTTCCCATAGATATTATAATTTTATAGAAATGTAGTACTTCAAATATTATTCCTGTTGGAATACAGGAATATTATTCCTGTTGAAATACAAATTTCAAACAGATAAATTCAAATTAATATAAAGAACAGTGTGTTAGTTAGATTCAGTTGTCAACTTGGCCAGGTGAGCATACCTAGTCTTGTTGCTGCGGACATAAGCCAACGGTACGTGAACCTCATCTGTTGCCAATTACATCTGCAGTCAGCTAGGAGGCGTGTCTGCTGCAATGAGTGATATTTGGCTTAATTGGCTGGTGCTTAAATGAGAGAATGCAACATAGCACAGCCTAGCAGCTTGGCATTCCTCATCTCAGCACTAGCAGCTCAGCCCAGGCCTTTGGAGATGGAGAGAGAAGTCACCCCGGGGAAAGTTGTTGGAACCCAAGGGCCTGGAGAGAAGACCAGCAGAGACCATCCTGTGCCTTCCACATAAGAAAGAGCCTCAGTGGAAAGTTAGCTGCCTTTCCTCTGAAGAACCAACAAAATAAATCCCCTTTTATTAAAAGCCAATCCGTCTCTGGTGTGTTGCATTCCGGCAGCTAGCAAACTA
>PVIY010026059.1:0-35889 GCA_004026745.1 Myrmecophaga tridactyla
CTCACTTCTTGGGAAGGGAGTGCCTAGGGCCAAAATATAGACACGTAGGAGAAAAAGAGAAAAATCAGAGGAAGCCTATCTTAGCCTGACTCTCACTTACTGTTACTTACCTAACAGTCTAACTAACTTTTTTTTTCTTATGCATTTTTCCCATTTACTTTTTATTTTTGCCTTTGTTTAACTCTAATTAAAAAAATTATAGGGCGGGCCATGGTGGCTCACTGGCATCATTCTGACCTGCCATGCCGGACACCCGGGTTCAATTCCCAATTCCTGTTCATGCAAAATATATATATATATATATATATATATATATATATAAACACCCACAAAAGTAGCCCATAATTAATGATCTAGAGATAACTTTTAACATTAGATGCATGTCCTTTAAAAAAAAATAATCTATGAAAACACTGATGCCTTGACCCTAACTCCAGAGATTCTGATTTCATTCATTGGGAATGGGGTCAGGTATCTATCTCTCTCTCCCCTATTTTTCCCATTCTATCATTTTTAATTGTGATATGCATATAACCCAGCATTTTAGCTGACTTTTAAAATACTTATTGAGCTCCTGCTATATATCAAATACTGTGTGCTGGAGATACCATGGTGCCCAAGACCAGCAGAGTTGCTGCCCTCTAACAGGGAAGACCTTGAGTGATGGCCAGGGTATGGGAGGGTCAGAAAAGCGACACCAGGGCAGCTGTGAGAACATCTGCAGAGGCCTCTGATCTGGTCTGAAGACCAGAGAAGGCTTCTCTGAAGAAGGGACATTTAAGACTAAGAAGGAAAAATAGATATGAGCCCCATCCCCCAGGCCTTTGCAGGTACCATCTGCAACATCTGAGATGGACGCTATGCCTGGGGTCTGACCACAGCTCAAGGCATGCCCTTTAAGTACTCACTGAACACTTCCAATGGTCTTTGAGGGTATGGAGGGACTTAGATCAGATCCTTGTTTGGTTCTGTACATATGGGCAGGAGCGGAGAGAATGCTGCCCATAGGCCTAAGAAGGCCCCTAAATCTGATTATCCCTATGTTTCTTGGATACTGGATGGTTCCCATGGGATCCATATGGGATCAAGGGTTGTTACTAGATCTTGAGTGGCTAGATTAAGAACCCCTAAAGGTTGTTGGGATAGTGGCCCTATGTGACCAAAACAACTGTGGGGCTCCAGGGTCTGGATTAAGCACTTTTGGGTACTGGTACCTGGTGGTCTAATCATATGCCCCTTCCCTCCTTACTCAAGGATACCTGAAAATTAAGCCCTATAGACCTTCTGCATGGACCACCTAACTTTTGATAATACTAAAAGGGACAATGCCACATCTTCCCCTATGAGTGTGTGCTTGAGCTTGGAGGTAGGACTCATACTTGATTCTGGTTGGGAGACTTGCTTGTTAAGTGGGAAATAACATGCAGAGCTCCAAATAACATTCCATGTTCCAAAATGAGTCAGGAGAAACAGTTTTAAGGAAGATTTAGATATAGTCAAATGCCAAAAGGCAGGAAGTATTTTCATAAAGGCCAGGCGTGACCAATAGAGAATGGTAGAGATTGTAGCAAAATGGAACGTACTCTTTCCAGCTAAAGATGCTCCCTCCCTCCCTCCCTCCTTCCCTCCCTTCCTTTCTTCCTTCCTTCCTTCCTTCCTACCTTCCTTCCAACCAGAGCACATACACAGGCCAAATTTAGTGTCTTGGCTGCCAACTGTTGGCCCTTTGTTTAGACCAGTAGTTCTCAAAGATCAGCAGTCCCTAAATCAGTATCATCAGCATCATCTTGGAACTTGCTAGAGTCGAACATTCTTGGGCACCATCCCCGAACTGAATCAGATGCTCAACAACTGTTTTAATACCCCCCCACTGTGATTATTTTGTATATTAAAATGGAACCACTAAAGTCAAAAGTTGCAGCTGTGTGGGCCACTGCTCCAAAATTATATTTTTCTCATCCTTCCATCTGCATATTTTCCATCCATGTATTTTCCCTCGTTCCTTTGTAAATGTATTTATTTGAGCACTCGCTATGTACCAGGTATATGGCTAGGCGTGAGACATACGGACATGCTCCTTGCCTTTGTGGATCATACACCCAGCTGGTTCACCTAAATTCCAACTTTCATTCTTGCCTCTTGCAGGATGTTTTGTTCTGTGAAATACCATTTGCATTTGTATTAATTCATCTTATCATAAAGCCTCAGGGAAACAGAAGAGGGAGCTCTCCCTTACTTTATAAATGGGGTCACTTTGGTCCTGTACAAATAAAACTCTTTGACCGAAGTTGCAGCTTTGATAGGCCCAGGCTGTCCCAGTAAGACACACACTAGAGGCCCATGCATGGAGGCGTGCACCTCCGCTCCTTGCTTTGCCCGAGCAGAGCATCTGCCTCAGCCAATGACAGATGTCCTTGGACACACGAAGTCACCTACTAACTCTCAAACCTGGGAGCATCTCTTAAGCACATCTGAAGGTTTGATAGTGTCTGGCCAAGCTTTCAGCTTCTTCTAGTGGATCTTATTGGGAATTTCCATTGATGGCAAATCTCCTGGTGGAAATGAATATTAACCAAATGAAGGGTGCAGGTAAGGGGTAGAGGGGCAAGAGAAAAGAAAGAAAAACACCTGGCAGGTGGGCCAAGCCCTCCATAGCTCTCATCCACATCCCTTCTCCCTTTCAAGCCTCCTGCCCCTTCCTTCCACCCATGGCCCCCCACTCCCCACCCCCACCCTGCCCCGTTCCTTTGGTCTGGTGCACAAAGGGAACTGTGTGTGGGAGCCCAAGTGTGATGCGATTGGGTCAGGGGAGGAGCAGGTCAAGAGTAGCTCTAATAAATAACTCTCCAAAATCTAGTTCATTTTGCCCTTGCCAAACAAAACCATGGAACTCTTTCAGATAACAAATTCCTCCCACTTGTAGCTTGGGAGTATAAAGGACGATGACTCTGAGTTGACTACAAACGCTGGCTTGGATTGGTCTACCAGGCGCCTTTGTGGAGCATCACAGGCTTTGCAGCACACCACATGCAAAGGGTATCCATAAAGGAGCTCAGCCCCTGAGATTTATGGCGCCATGTGACAGGCTCCCTCCCACAGACCGGAGAAGAGACACAATCTGCTAGAAGTGACTTTTCAAATTATCTGCAGAAAACATTAGTGGATATTTTCCCATCTGCATGCCTCCAGGCCTTATTGAGTCATAAAAAGTAAATGATTTCCCTGCGTGCTTTGACAAACCTGATAGTTCCAAGCCCTTTTCTAGCTGATTGATTTGCCACTATGCATCAGAGTATCTATGAGCCGAAAGGCTGACTGGCAAAGAGAACGCTAGAGAAAAAACCATTGGCAGCTCACAGAGGGAGCCATGGCCGAGGCAGACAAGAAGGACTAGGCTTGTCTTGTCTGAAGGAGCTGAGCCGCAATCAGGAAGGTTTTCCAAGGAAGGAAGTTTGTCCTGTAAGGAGAGGGCAGTCACCGACTCCTGGAAAGGTGGGAGGAGGCAGTTAAAACAGAAAAAGTGAAAACAAACAACTTCCTCCATTTCCACTCTAGGCCAAGGTAATAAGAGCAAAGAAAACATGGCCAGAAACTAAAAATAGGAAGCCAGACTGCTAAGGTCAACTGACTTGAGCCTTTAATGGCAGGTTTGGAGGACACTGGAGGGACCTTGAGCAGTGGCCTTGGGGGGCCAGTTTTCACCACCTAGATGGGGCATCGACTCAGAAGGAAGAACTGGCCGATCCTTGCACAACTGCGATGCTTTTTCTGGCAGTTCTTTTGTCCTGGGAAAGGTGTGGGCTGTGCCAACATCCTGAACTACCCTTGATTTGATGGGCATGGGGACCTCGGACCATGAAGCTACCTGGGCTGCTGCGGAAGGAAGGAAAATGAGACCCTGAAGTGGTCACTGTGTCACGTCTGAGCTTCATTTGTCCTGGGAAAACAGGGTCAAAGTTCTGACCTTTCCCAAGGGCAATGTAAAAGGCCATGCCCTCTGCTGGGAGTGTTGGCCCCCTGGGGCTGGGCGGCCTCCGGAGCCCCATCTGGCCCATCCTAGAGCTTCTACCCCAGCCATGGAAATGGGCATGAGGACAGATGGGGGATTAAAGCCACTTCCCCTCCTTCCCCGGCAGAAGGGGAGGAGTTGCTACTAATGCTGCTAATTTCAAAGACCAAAGCATGAGGTCGAGGGCTTGCAGGACAGAGGGGGCCCGGCCAACCAGATGGCCACACTCTCCCTATGTTACACACCTGTTCTAAGTGCAGGTAAAGGAACTAGGAAGGTGTACAAAAAATAAAATTCAATCCATCCTTCAAGAAAAAGCAGAAACATTAACAAGTGCAAGATATGGTGTACAAAATAAAGACAAAGGCTTAGGAGTCCTGGAGCGAAGGAAGAATGGGGATGAGTGAGGTTCAATGGGAAGTCTTCCCCAAGGAGATGATGTTTGTGGCAGGAAATTAGGGAAACACCCTGATAGAAAGGTGGGAGAGGGGCGTCCAAAGCAGATGCATGAAACAGGCCCACAGACCAAACCAGAAGAGCCCGAGCAAAGCTTCTCTAAGGGTTAGTTAAATCCTAACAGACAAGCCAGAGAGCGTGGACCCTGAGATGAGACCATCATTAGGCCCAACGTAAAGGAAGATTCTTACAGAGCTAAGGTCTGGGGCCGGTTCTCTGGGCAAACAAGGGATCTAAGAAAATAAAGCACCCCCAGTTGTAACTGTGTTCCCAGATTACTCCACAGAAAGACGTCTGCCTTCCTAAAACACAGATCTCATTGTGTCTGCACCTGTGCTCAAGACACCAATAGCTCCATGTTACATATGGCATCACATTCAAACTCTTCGGTTCTGCCTAAATGGTCCCCACCTCACCATCTCCCCAGTTCATGCCCCCCATAATATTTTAATCCTCAACAAACACCCTCCCCATATACCCAGTGAGTAAGGAACTTCACCAAAAGCGCACTCTGCATCCCCAGACCTTTACTGGTATTCAGTGCCTCTGTCTGAAATGTTCTCAACACTTCTCATAGCCACCTACCAAAGTCCATCCCATCCTGGAAGGGACAGCACAAATACCACCTCCTCCAAGAAGTGTTCCCCTATGTCATTTTCACCATTCTCCTTCTTGTCCTTTGCTTCTCTGCTGTAGCATTTGATACATCCAGCTTGTGTTGGAGCTGGTTCTGAACAACCTCCCTCCCCCATCAGATTGAGGGGTCCCAGCAGATTATTGCCCTGTGTTCCCCACAGCACCCAGCACAAGACTTTGCATATGTAACTGCTCTGGTCATGGAATGACATTGAGCCCAAAGCCTAGAGCTTTTATAGAGCATCCTCCTCTGGGTGGAAAAGAGTTCCAGGATGGCTGCCCTGCCCTGTTCTCTGGTCCTCGAAGACCTTGCCTTGGGGCTTGAGTTCTTATCCCATTTCTTAACACCTCTCCGTCTTGTTACCCTCCACCCCATGATTTAAATGATGAATATTTTTAAGCTGAACTTACAAGCTCTCTATTCCATATTTAGGCACAAAATGAGCTGATGAATTCGGGCTTGTACTTAGTGCTGCTGCTTCATCTCTACGAACAGAGGTTTGCAGAACTCATGAGACTCAACTATAACCGGGTTACAAGAGAAAGGGTAAGTCTGGCTCTGACCCAGAACTTTGAGCCACAGTCCTGAAAACCTTGCAGTGTTGTCTACTGGAGGTGCAGTCTGTTGAGGTTCTCATGTCACATGGTGGGATATGAGACTACCATTGTTAGAACTAAGACTTAGCAGCTGCAGCTTTTATGCAGTGGCCCTCTGGCTGAAAAGTAAGTAATAATCACATAATTACTTACTGTTAAACATGAGGGGTAATAAAGGGGTCATCAGTGGTTGTATAAATAAGTGAGTCTTCAGAGATATTTGTCCCTCAAAATAGAGGCCATCTAGAATGCTGGGGCTGAATGTGCATAGAGAGCCTCAAGCACAGAGAGTCAGTGGAAACCACTCTTTCCCAGGGAAGAGTTTTTAAAATAGCAATCTGATGATGAGCATTTTGCTTTGGAGCCCAGAGTACATTATGCTAGCATGTGCATGTATGTGCAGGCTGAAGTTGTCAGGCTGCAAAGAAATAAAGGTGATCATGGCATTAGTGTTTGCTATAGAAGTGGCATATAGAATGTGCTTGCTAGGAGTGATCATCTGAGCTGACTTTCTTCCACAAGAGAACTGAGAGCCCCAGGAGGCTTCATAGTATAACAAGAAAATCCAGACCCTACTACTCACTGATGCCTGGCCTTAGCAAGGTCCGCAACCCTTAGTGGAATCATCTCCATGGAAAAAAGAGGGCACTGGACTGGCTGACCTCTAAAGTGTCATAGTACACTTGGCCACTGTCATGTCAGAACCTTGAGCCCCAAGGAACTTCCCTCTTCGTTAAATGTCTCTCTGTGGCCAGACCAGGAGAGAGCACTGCCAGGACAGGGGACATCCCTGTCCTGTTTACATCAGGGGCTGGAATGCTTTTAGTTGTTTGGATTCTCAGAACACCCCCTTGAAGCTTGGAACTTGACCTCTGCTCATGTCGGAAGGTCATGACTAGAAAGTGAGCCAGTGTGACAGTGTACAGCCAAGCCACTGAAGCTCCCCTAAGGCAGTTTTAGTGGCACTTGCCGCCACATCCCATATATCTCTCTTTATATTCACTTTCTTCTTCTTCCTCATCTTCTCTTTCTCTTTTCTCTATCTGCTGGCATGAGTCCCTACCTAGAGGTTGTCATCCACTGAGTCCATATGCTCTTTACATAGCAGCAGACCCAACTTGACAGTGAGCTGTTGCAATCCATTTGGGGTCAACCTATTAAAAATGCTGGGTTCAAACCCAGCATTTGTTCCTAGATTTGTCCTGACTTTATTTCTGACTTAAATTCTCCCCTTAGACCCTATGCTCAAAGTTAGAAAGCAGTCTGGGTCTTGGCCAAGATATCTTCTCAGGAATCTCACCTTCTTTTTGACCTGAACTTGCCCTTCCTTAACTCTTCCACAGTCTTAATGCGACATAAATTCCTCAGAAAAATACATTTACAAAAAGAAGAAGAAGAAAGAAAAATACAGGAAGCAGGAAATGATCCTTTGTTAACATTTCTGTAACTTCATTTTCATGATTCCACAACTTTTAAATGAACTTTTTATTGCACATTGAACTTTAAAGCACCCCATTGATTTAGGTACAGATGGCCCCAGCGTCACTTCTCATGAAAACATGAGAAGACCAAAATAGTCCAACCCAGTGGATTAAAACCTTGGCCCTGAAGCATTGGTTTGACTCTGAAGAACCTCCCCATAAAACTGTCCAAGAGGAAGAGTAGGAACCAGGATGGAAGGAATCAGAAAGGGCTGGGCCACCCTCTTCTCTCATCACAAACTTACATTGAATTTGAAAACCCTGAAATAGGTCTCACCACTTAAACCACCAAGCAATAACCATACAAATAACCAGTTACAAGGCACACAAGTAGGAAACCAAGTGGCTTTTATCAAAGTCACACTCTTCTTGACTAGAGTCTCAGAATGTTTTTGTAGGATATACTCAGAATCTGAGGGTAATGTTTAGTAGAAGAGAGGCACTTAGTTGGGAGAGAAACTTGGCTCTCCTTTACCTACCAGAACATTTACACTGGGCTTCTTGGTTGTGTCTCATTAAGAGCCCCTGAAATAAATGCATGCTAATGATGATAACCATCATCATTCATTCATTCATGCGTGATTGCTTTATACCAGGTGCTGAAATGAGCATCAGGGAGAGTGGCTAACAGAGGTGATTCCATTTTTACTCTTTCTTTGAGGAGTTTTTTTTTTTTTATCAAGTTATGAGAAGAGACTCACATATTTATAAAACCAAGAAAGAACTTGGAAAGTGTCGTTTAGGCAAGAGAACAGTGAAATTGACTACAAAAGATCTTCTCTGGCTAAAGCTTCCTGAGGTTTCCAGGGATTCCAACACAAGCTATTTGTCTCCCCAGTGAGGCTGAGAACTATTTGAAAGCAAACCTAGAGCATTTACACTTTTCTCTCTTGATATTGGGCCCAGAGTTGAGTCATATTTGGTTACTGACTATGTCCCAGGCACTTTGGATGCTAGGAGCATTGAGTGATTGCAGAAGTGCCCAATGACTGCCAAATAAGAAAGTGGTCTGTATGGGATAAGGGTGGAGTTTCCTAACTCTTGGACATGGAAACCTTATCTCTATACTATTCCACAGCCCTCTGGTGTCTAGAAAATGCCTGGCACGTAGGAGGTGTTCATTAACTTTTTTTTTTTGCATGGGCAGGCACCAGGAATCGAACCCGGGTCTCCAGCATGGCAGGTGAGAACTCTGCCTGCTGAGCCACTGTGGCCCACCCTCAGTAACTTTTTAATGCACAAATTGATGAGCTAATGTATCAGAACCTACTCTTCCTAGGAAGTGAGTCTTGAGCTATGTTTGGAGAAAGAGATAGTACAAATTTGTGGAGAGAATGTATTCTAGGTAAGGGAATACTCCAAGTACAAGGTATATTAATTTATTCCAAGATTTACTGTGTGCCTGCTATGTACCAGATTCTAAAGTAGATTCTGGGAACACAAGATAGTTTAGGATGCTCCTTGCCCACAGGGGACTCAGATTCTTAAGAGAGAACAGACATGAAACCAAGGATATGCCATGTGTTTTGATAGATAATGGAGCCAGATATGGAAGAACATAGAGCAAAGTTGGACAACCATTCTTACTCCTTGCCCCCACTCCTTCTGCAGAACAGACTGTCTAAGCAGGGGCCTCAGGGAAAAGCCAATGTTTCCGGGGCATTGCTTTTAGTCCAATTAGGTTGTACTCTTTGTTATCAGTCTTCCCACTGCTTTGGGAGCCTAGTGGCCAAGCTGCTTCCATTAACATTCTCAACTGATCAACACAGGAGGTGATGTTTGAACTGAATTTGGGAGGTTTTACCAGATGGAGAGGGTAGGTTGGGAGGGAAAGGGCATTCCTTATAGTGGGAAGCATACACGTGAAGGCTCAGAGACATGAAAAGGCCTGGCATGTTTGGGTCAAGTTAAGAAGTTGAGTGTGGCCAGGGCCTGGCAGGAAATGAGCCTGTGTTGTAGGAAGGGACCAGGACATGAAGGGTTTGTATGCCTCTCTGGAGAGTCTGCAGTCTCCAACAGGTGATGAAGAGCCACCGAAGGATTCCTAGCCTGGGACTGACTGGGGAATGTACATTTTTGAAAGATATTTCCGGCAACCATGTGGTGGGTAGGCTGGGGTGGGGGAAGAAACTGGAAACAGAGAGACCAGCTGGGAGGCTGTTGCAATAGTATGGGATAAGGGGACCCATGTGGGGGAGCATTAGAGATGGGAAAGGCAGACTGACTTGGGGTGGACACAAGGTAAGGTACAGCTGAAGCAAGACAAGCACCCAGTGGGAAGTGGCCTTTCTCACTTCAGATGCTCGTGGTGGGAGTATCTCCAGAGAACACAGGACCCTATCAGTTGCAGCTGAGCCCACTTGGCTGACCCTTTAATTTGACAGAGACATAAGGCTGGCCTGAGGTGAAGGGACAAGTCAAATGGAGTTGTCTTC
Organism: Myrmecophaga tridactyla; assembly: GCA_004026745.1. Classification (NCBI taxonomy): domain Eukaryota; kingdom Metazoa; phylum Chordata; class Mammalia; order Pilosa; family Myrmecophagidae; genus Myrmecophaga; species Myrmecophaga tridactyla. The sequence goes on from PVIY010026059.1 coordinate 9,615, forward strand.
CCTCTCTCTCCCTTTCAGCACCCATACCAGACTCTCCATTATTCGGGGCTTGCTCCCCCAAGGCCCTCTGTCCTGTCCTTCTTCCTAGCCATAGGTCTTCTCTCTACCATGCTTGTTCCTCTCAATGAAACGTACAGTTCATTGAGTTCCTTCCCTGCGTGCCCATGGCAAAGCCCCTAGACCATCTGATGCTTAATGATCTCAAATAGGTAAAACAGTAGAAAGACTCTTGGTCAGGGTGCTAAAAGGCAAAGGGCAGAGGGGAACCCAGGCCTTCCCTGAATTACTGTCTGATCTGGCATTGGCTCTGCCTTTTGCCTTCTGCCCCAGGTGTGCTGTTAATGGTGGGCAGTTCAGGTTAGGTGGGAGGGGAGAGTACTGCAGCTGGCATGGGATGCAGGTTGGGTCGTGAAGTAGCTTTCAAATCCCAGTGGTCCATTCACATGTGAGGCTGGATGACCTTCTCTATGTGCCCCCTCCCCATTCACACCATTTCTACAAAAATAAACCTACCTAAAATGTGGGAAGCTCAAGCTTGGACCACAGTTGAGAAATCTTCCCTACTCACCAAGATAAGGTTTCCTGGTGGAGTGTGAGGGTTGGTTAGATACCATTGCCTGGCCCTGATCAGGCACCTCTGAATCTAGAGGCAGGTTGAGGGCCTCTCAGCAGCCCAGAGACATGAAGGCAGTGGTAAGCAGAGTCCTGCTGTATTATTTACCATGTAACAGGACCTGCCACTCTAGAAGAAATTCCATCCTCTCGGTGCTCTGGCCCTGGCCTGCAGAGGAGAGGTACCTCCCTCACCCAGGGGCACGGGAAGGGGCCCAGGGACTAAAGCTGCCTCCACCCTGCTCAAGCAGTTGCCCCAGTAACAGTGTCCAGCACCCCTTGTTTTGTCTCCAACCTGTCACAAAGCCCTTCTTCATGGGGAAGAGTGCCCCATCCCTCCTGTACCGAGCCCACACCCTAGCAGCCTGGCACAATGGGCTTCCATAGAGTACACAGTGTTTCTTATTGTGGCAAAAAATGCCATAAAGTCAGAACAAAGAGGGAGCCCAGAGCCTTGATGGGCCTGCTGCTTCCTGCCAGGCGGAGAATACAGCCGATTGTTTAAAAGCCAGTGGTGAGGCAAGTGGCCAATTAACACAGCCTTCACCCCCGTGGCCTGTAAACGGGATTCTTACGGTCAGAACGGGATTCTGCTATTCAGATCAATTGCTGAAAGGAAGCGCGTCTGTTCTCAGTGCCAAATTTAGAAGCCCCGAAACAGCAAAGGTGACCTGGGTTATCGCTGCGGTTGTCTTTAGGACTAAGCTGAGCCCTATCCGTGCTGAATATCAGCACTGCCCTGGCCCCTCGCCCCATTCTCCCTTCCCCTTTAAGGCCATGTAGAGGATTCCTAGAACATTCCTGAGACCAGAGAATTATACATCTGTTCACAATTGTGTTGGAAAACAATTCATTTCTTGTTGTCTTTTTTCTCATAGTTGTCAAGAAATTATCCACAACCCAGACCGGAAGAAAATGAAAGTAGGTTTGGGGGTCAGTCCAGCCATTTTGAGGGTGTTTGCTAATTTGCTCTTTTTTCTGTTACTGTACTGGACCTAATACAGTGGGAGGAAGTAATGACCACCACCCAGAGGCAAAAATAACCCCAGAAAGCTTGGGAAACGCTAGCTGCAGAAAACAATCAGGAAGGCAAATCCAAGTAAGTTGCATGAAGAGCAGATAAGAATTTTAATTCATCCTGAAAGCAAGGAAAAGGGCTGACAAAGGGGAAGAGGGTATCGGCCGGTGTAGGATGATTTGCTGCTCGTTTTTCCCTTTTCTTTGTCAGGGTTCTTCAGCGTCCAGTACTTGGTAAACTCTTGGGATTTTTACTGCCAAGGCCCTCTGGGATTTTCCTTTTCCAAACCCTGGGTGGGGGCTGTTTAGCCATTACCTGTAGGAAACATATGCACTCACAAACCAGTGGCTTTATTGGATTTTCCCACCATTCAGCCTTATGGAAGGATTCTGCTGTATTCAGAGGGTGAGCAAGGAAAACGGCCAGAGAAATTCCTCCCAAAGGCAGGAGACTTCTCAAACAGGCCTGAGGAAAGTCACCTCCAGGTGGGGAAAATGTGCTTAATTAAAGCAGGAGGCTTCCAGTCAGACTCAGGAAGAACTTCTCCATCAGGAGGGAGAATAAACACTGCAGTGAATTAAGAGGGATGTAACAATTCTGTCACCAGAGGCTCTTCTAGAAAGAAATTTTACAACTCCCTGTCCCCAAGGTTTAGAACAGCTGTTCCCACGCTGGACTTTGGTGTCAGAATCACCTGGGGAAATTCACCCAAAATATGGGTTCCTGGGCTCCTCCTAGAGGCTCCCTGCAGGCCACAGTGGAATCTGGTGCCCTGGAATGTTTTTCACATAATAACGCTAGTCACAGTTAAGCTTTTGGGGATCCCCCAATAGACCTGTGTGGAGGAGATACTGAACCAGTGTAAAGCTTCACTGGCTGGGGCACAAATTATACCCCTGAGACCCCAATTTATTATGACGGGGACGCAGTCCTGATGAACCCGGGTTGACCATTTTCAGAGGCCGTGGGGAGGGCCTCTGTTCACAAATGGATCCTGCGGTGTCCCTGTCCTGGATGTGACTGCGGGTGTCCCGCGGAGCCCCATGAGGGTCCCGGGCCCCCTCATGCCCTCACAGGGACCCGGGGACGCTCCTGGAGCCTCGCCGGGACACTGGGCATCGTGGCCTAGACAGACAGAGCCTCTGCAGCCGGAAAGGAAGCAGGCGAGCTCTTTAAAAGGCCTTTGGTTCTCGGGCCCTCTCACGGTCATTAAAACGCCTCTGCACCTCCACCCAGTCGCTCCAGGCCAACGAGCCGCCTCGCGGGTCCTAATCTTGGCCTTCAGCTCAGGAAAGGGCGTGACGGTGAGCCGACCTCGGGCGACGAGTCCCAGCGCAGCGCCCGGCCTGGGCCCTGCGGCGCACTCGGCTCACCGGTGGCTCCGCGCGGGGTCTCCTCGCCGCGCCCCAGCTGCTCCCCCTCCCCACGCCCCACCCCGGGGGCGCCCCTGATTCTTCCCCATTCTAGAAACCTGCTGCGGCGGGGTTCGCCCGGGACGGTTCGGCTGGGCAGCAGCGACCTCTAGTGCCCGGTGCGGCCGCTGCGGCCGGGCTGCCCGCAACCTCCCGAGCCACGGGGCAGAGACGGAGCCTTCTTACCCAGAAGCCTTGAGCCCGGCTGGGGATGGAGAAGAGGCTCCCCGGCTTCCAACCCCGGGCCTCAGGGCAGACACGCCGCTCTCTCCAGGGCTGGTGAAGAACATACCCTGGGTGGTTCTTAAGAGGGAATTAGCCGCGTCACCAGGCAGGAGACGGAGGGACTCTGCCCTGCCCTGCTGCCACCAGGCAGATGGGCCTACTGCTGGGAAGGGCTCATTTGCCTTCCCTTGTCAAGGAGCTGGGACCGGCTCTAGGAGGACCATCATGCTCAGCTCAAAGTGTTGCACCCAGTTCTCCCCTGGAGATGCAGGCCCACACCCACCCCACCTGCCGCCAGCCCTGCACACACCCCAGACACTGTGGGGACAGCGGAGGTCAAGGAGGGCCCTGGGTGGAGGGACTATCCTGACGTGCTGGCAAGATGCAGCACTTGCCAGGCTTCCTGCCAGAGCCATTATCAAGACAGGAGCCAGGGTGACCAGAGGCAGAGCCACCTGTGCCCGCCCTCCCATGGCCACTCGCATCTTTGGTCCCTTGGCAGCCTGGTTTGTCTCCCCCGGCTGGCAGCACTTTATTAAGACAGGGTGCCAGGGCTGAGTCACAGCTACAACCTGGTGCCCTGGCTAGGTTCAGGGAAACAGGAATGAGGAAAGGCAAAACATGGGCTCCAGGGGGAATCCTGCCAGCCTCTTTGGCTCTGTGGTGGCCCTGCCAACCTGCTCCTAGGGCAGCCTCTCCCCTCTACCTGGGGACCAAGGCGCCACACAAATGCCACAAGTAGCACTGAGGTAAAGGCAGGTGGGGGCAGTCCCTGGGTGTGTGCACCCAGGCCTGAGGACCTGTCTTGTGGCTGAGTGCCCCAGCCCCTTGCAGCTGTCCCCCACCCCCCACCCCAAGAGGAGGAACAGTACCTCCTGCAGCAGGGCAGGTATGGGCAGGAGCAAGGCCAGGTGCCAGGACCTGCAGGCCAAACCCTAGGCCAGAGCACCTCCCTCGCCCACGGTGACGGCAGCCAGGCTTAGGGGGAAAGAAAAGAGTAGATGAGTGCCCTGGGGTTGCTGAGGGAGCTGCGGGAGCTGAGGCTTTCTAGAAGCCAAAAATAAAGTTGAGAGGATCTGGCTCAGGGTGGGGGCTGTCAATAGCTCCTGTCTCCTGCTCTTCAACAACACTCAGCCCCAGGGGCTGGGGCACAGAGCCACGACATGGCTTGTGGCATTTGTGTGGCGCCTCGATCCCCAGGTGGAGGGGAAGGGCTGGGCCACCACAGAACCAGAAAGAAGCTGGCAGGATTCCACCTGGGGGCCTTGATGTTTTGGCAACACTGCAAAACTACTTCTAAATACTTGGGAAGTACTCACTCAAGTCAATGGGAAAAGAAACATTGATAACAAGGTTCCCCCCAGACTGAAAGACGAAGCCCTGTCCCAACTCATCTCCTCCACTCGGATCCCACTGCCATCCACTGCTTCATTCCTCTTCCTCCTCCCCTCCCATCACATGTTCCTCTGCATCCACCATTTGTTCTCTGAAAGACTTGTTCACTATCTAGGTCAATCTCCCCATCCCCTGCCAAGTTAGAAAGTGGAAAGTGTGGGCATTACTCTTAAGAGGGGGCAAAAGCTCCCCCAACTATTCAGCCTGCAAACATTTGCATGCTTTGGAGGCAGTTTTGGGGATGACTAAGATGCTTTCTTTGAGGGGCTTACGGTCCAGGTGCTCTGGCTGGGCTGGGACCCCAGTGGGGCAATCTGGGGATTCATCAGCCCCAGACTGCAGGTGTCTGTTCCCCACGCTGTCCTGGAGCCTTGTGTGCCACTGGCTATTGGGGCTGGGCAGGGGCTGGAAGGGACAGTGATGCCACGCGCCTCCATGGCAACTCCCACAGTCTGCTGTCACTCTATAGTCTGAAAGATCTTTTTGCTTTACAGATTCCGAGTTGGGAGATGGAAATGAAAGCACCATTTATCAAAACAACAGCCGGGTCGTGTAGGAGGGGTCTGGCCATGGAGTCCGGTGGAGACCTCTCTACCCAGCTACCTTTCCTGTCCCCATGTGCTTCCCTTCCTCTTCCTCTTTACTGAAACTGAAATTGATGTGTTCACAGTTATCATTTTCACCTTTCGCACTCTTTTGGGGTTCTGGCTTGGGCATCTACAGCAGCAATAGCAACCAGCCCAGTCCCAGATAGCACAAGCCAAGCAGTCTAGGGTTGTTGAGCCCCACCAGGCTGCCCTGTTGCTGCCCTTCAGCCCCTTAGCCCATGGGCCTGCCCTGGCAGGCCTGGTGGCCTGGGATCCTCCTGCCGAGGGCACCCATTCAGGCCTCACTCCACCCTGAGTAGAATCGAGCTGCACATTCAGTAAACTGATTTTATTCACCCAGCTTTGTTTAGCTTTGTTTACTTCACTCTCCCTAGACACAGTCAGGACCTCATACTGAGGAGAGGGAAGCTCACCTCACAGCTCCCACTCCACTTCTTTTAATCACACCACCACCGTCACCACCGGCAGTGACACATCCTGGGCCCCTAGTGAGCTGAGCAGGCTGTGAGGCCAGCTGCCCCTGGAGGTACCCATTTAGGACCCATTTAGCGTGCAGACCCCATGCTTCTCCCCACCTGCCCAGGGTATCATAGCTCTATCTTAGGGCCCAAAAACCAGGGCAGGGCAGGGCAGCTTAGGGGTGAAAAAGGTCAGAGAGGGTCTGGTGGGAAAAGAGAAGTGGGCATATGTGCAGGTGTGTGTGTGAGAGAGACAGGTTAAAAAAGAATGAATTACTGATACATTAAAAAACATTATGCTAAGGGAAGAAATCAAACTAAAAGACTACATATTGTCTGATTCCATGTATATAGAATTTTTAGAAGAGGCAAAACTGCAGAGACAGAAAGCAGATCAGTAGTTGCTTGGGAGTGGGGATTAAGTGCAAGTGGGCTCAAGGGACCTTTTTGGGGGAGATGAGGTATTCCAAAGCTGGTGTGTGGTGATGACTGCACAACTGGATAATCCACCTAAACTTCATTGGATTGTGCATGTAAAATGGGTGAACTTTATGGTATAATTTTAAATTATGACCCAATACAACTTCTTTTTTAAATGGAGGGAGGGAAGACTCAAATCCACAGATGTGACACTGATTGAGGCAGCTACTCTGAGACCATTACAGGTTTACATCAACTGCTCACTGGGTTTTTGAAAACGATACTGTTTCTACAGAAAACCATTTCAGGGATTCACCCTGCAACCTATGAGGGCCAGGGCTAGAGAAACATGCAGTCAGCTGTCTACCTGTACTGGGCACCAGCACAGCTGGCTGCCAAATAGGGCTTCGCATAGCCTAAGCTGCCAAAAGGACCGAGTCTCATTTATAGAAGCTAGTTGATGAAAACAGCTATCATTCACCCCTCTATAACTGGGTAAATATTGCCAAAATCTATTCAGGTTAGGCTTCAGAGGTGGGGTGTGGCATCTTTCCAGGTCTTTGGCTGTTGAGGCAGCTGGCGTCATGATCCTCACACATTTATCACTGATCAGCCACGTCCAGGTGTGGTGACACAGGAGAAATGTATGATCATAAATACAAAAAGCCAAATCACGGTGTCACATGAGCCTATGGGCACCATTTAGAGAGCACCCCCTAGGAGCTGGGCCTGAGGATAAGTATTTTGCATTTTTTATCTTTAATCCTCACAAGTACCCCTTGATGTAAAGGAAGAAACCCAATCTCAGGCAAGTTAAGGAACATGCCCAAGTTTGCAAGGCATAAGTCCATCTATCTGCCAAAGGTTATCCTCCTGGTCTCTCTTCTGCTGCCTGCTAAAGTGTCCTAAACCAACTCTGGAGTCAGGGCAAAGGGGTCCAGAAAAGGGCCTTGAAGGACAGTGAGGCCCAGGCAAGCAGGGAGCACTTGGGGAAGAGGGGTGAGGGTGTGCAGCCTACTAAATTGGCTGGTCTTTATCCCCCATTCCTGGAGGGGTGGGGAGGATGGAAAGGGTAATTTGACATCTTCAGAATTTCCCATAATAGGAGTATGTTTTGTTATTCATGGTGGTCCTGGGACCACACCTCGTAGTTCATATGCTAAAAGTTGAGAGGGTGGGGGCCAGGCTAGGGTGGGTGTGGCCACACTAAAAAGACCAAATGGGATTAGGGAGCTGGAGCTCTGAGCCCTGTCCTATCAGCCTGCCCACCCCAACTGCTGGGAGGGGAGAGGGCTGGAGAAGGAACTCAGCCACTTGGGTAGTTATCCTATCAATCACGCCTATGTAATGAAACCCTCTGGAGGCTTCACTATCATGGAAGAGCTTCCCTGGTGATAATGACGTTGCTGTGGCAGGAGGGTGACGTATTCTGACTCCACATGGAGAGAACCCAGAAGCTCGCATCTGAGACTCTCCTCTGCCTCTCTTCTTTTGGTTTCTTCTTTGTATCCTCTTACTACAATAAAATTATAATTATTAAGTATAGTGCTTTCATTGACTTCTGAGGCATTCTAGAGAACTATAGAACCCGAGGGAGTGGTGGAAACCTCCAAATTTATAGCCAGTTGGTAGAAGTGTGCGTGTCCTGGGCCCCCAAACTTGTGACTCTTCCTGAAAGTCCATCATGTAGAGGATTGATTGCGCTGAGCCTGTGGAGTTCAGCCACAGGCTGAACAGAGTCCCAGCAGTGAGACTCAGAATTAAATTGAATTGTTACTGCAGTGTTTGTGGTTGATGTCAGAAGCTGTTGGAAGTGGCAAAAAATTTGCAACCTTTATAGGGTGAGACCAGGATAGAACAGGGTGGATAGAATGGATTGGACGGTGGAGCTGTGGGGGTCCCGAGGCCAGGCAGGGAGGTGACAGCTCACCCATAGACAGCAGGGAACTACCAAAAGCTACCAACCCAGGAGGGTGAGATGAGAGTGGGACCTGGAGGCAGGTGGCAGGAAAGGAGGGGCAAACCTCCTCTGTTCTCCTGTTGTACCTTGGGGTTGTCTCTGTGGGCTTTAAAATATCCACGGTGGTCTTCATTTCTACTAAATCCACAGAACCCCTACCGCATTTCTATGCATTGTACCCCACAGCCCCACCTCAGCCCAGTCCACCAAGGTGGCTGCTCTATACTGCCTTGGGAAAGGAGACCAGAGAAGAACAGGTGGAAAGAGTTCATTACTGCTCTTCAGTCTCAAAGTCAGCTTCCAAGACCCTCAGCAGAGATGATAGGTTGAGATAAAAAGTTCTTGAGTCTCAAAGTGTGACTGCAAGATCTTAGGGGACCCCCAGCTCTCACTGCCCCACCCCCACCCAATAGCTTTTCTAGTGCAGGGAGGGTGGAGGAGGGTTGACATGGCAAATTCCTTTGCTTCTTTGTGTTTCAGTCCCTCATCTGTAAGGTGGGGACAGGGGCATCCACCTCATGGCATGTCAGGAGGATTAAATGAGTTAATGATGCTAAACAGAGTCCACACATAGGTGCTTGATAAATGTTGTGGTTATTTTTGTTACCGGGGAGGGGCACCTCTGAGGCTGTGCAGTCACCTGCAGTCCCAGCATGGGGAAAGACACCGTCTAAAAGTTTCCCATGTCCTAGGGAGAGATGCAGAAAAGCAACACATGGCCTAGGCAGGATCAGAGGATTCCCCCCTGACACCTCACAGACCTCAGAACTGGAGGTGCCAGGTAGAAAGGCGAAACACCAGACTAGGAAACCTTAACTGACCAGGGTTTTCCCGAAGTGACTAAACCTAAAGTTCTGCCATCTGTCAATAGAGAAAGATAGCTTTTTACACTCCTGAATTTGTGGCCTTGAACCCTGGTGCCAGCTGTGAGTCCATTTCAAACAGGAAATGCTTGCTTGCTGCTTCTTTCTCCTTTTCTTTATCTAGTGCTGGCCTCCTGCCCACTTTTCTGGAGGAGGAAGGATTGAAATCTGCACTTCAAATGGTGTTGTCCTGAGGGGAGTGAAGATGTGAAGTCAGCGTTTTCCTGAAGTTCTTGGCAGCCCTGGACCCCAAGATAAAGAAAATCAGGTCAGGCCTGAGCATCTGGGCACTTTCATCTCAGGCTGGTTCCCCCTCGCAGCCCTTCTTCATTTCCTTTCCACTTTCCTCCCTTTTCCTTCCTCCCTTCTTTTCTTGGGGTCCTCCCTCAAGATGCAGTTTTTTACCTGGTCCCTGCCACTGACTTCAGCTCTAGTGCTCGAGGCGGCTTGGCAGGGCTCAGCAGCCCTGTTTCCAGGAGAGCCAGGTGGCGTGGCAGGCCCCCACCCCTACGGCCTCGCTGCTGCCAACTGGGCCAGGCCTGCTCTGCCAGAACACCGGGGAGAAGGCCACCTCTGACCCAACAGAAAGAGGTTGTGCGAATACCTGATGCCACTCTCTGGAGGGCAGCCCATCCTCCCATTCATTCATGGATGTAGTGCAGTCACTGGGTGTCCAGGCAGCCAGGCTCAGGCGGGTTTAGCCCAGCTAGCGAAGTCTGGACCTCGGGGCATCCCACACCCAGCAAAGGGCCTGGCACACACTGTAGGTGCCTAATGTGTATTGAACTGAAATGAGTATAAAGGAAGGTGGCAGTCCCACGTGCTCTGCCAGAATCAGCGCTGTTCTGGAGCCAGAGGGCAAATGGCCTTGCTCCTGCCCTTTTGGAAAGCTGCAGAAGCATCCCTTTCTCTCCTCTGGGCTGGCAGGAGGCCCCAAGCAGGGAGGCTTAGAAAACTCCCTGCAGGGACCCCCTCCCCACCCCCACCCCCAGTACCTGCAAGCCTGTCTAAAATGCTTGCAGGTGGGCTTCAGGGCTCTGGGAGAGAGAAGTGAGGATGGCTATTTTTCAGCGTGATTTAGACTTCTAGGCCCTCACCAAGCACTGGGCACTCAGGTCCTCGCTCCTTCAGGAGTCCTCCTACCTCTGCAAGTCCATGACAGTGACTGTGACCTGCCTTCACCCTTCTGCCTTTCTTCTCTCCAAGGGTCAGGGTCAGGGAGCTCCAAGGGGACCTCTGCCCTGGGGTGGCTCTCAGCACCTGGCCATGGGATCCTTGGGTTGTAGCCAAGGGCAGAGCGCTTAAAAACCCCCAAAGGGAGTTTTTCTGGCCACAGGTTTGGAACGTGAATCACTTCAGGGTGAAGTGGATTAATCATTAAAGACCCCCCTGCTCTGAGTGACCAGGCCCCCTCTGGGTCCTGCACTGCCTGTCAGGAGACCCCCTGCTGTGGCTGCAGAAAGGAACCCTGGAGGAGAGTCTCCTAGGCTGGGCGCAGCTCTGGACTCAGAAAAGCAGCTCACAGCTCTCCCTAAGGACTCCCTGTCTCAGGAAATGTCAGATTGTTCAGGCCAAAAGCTTTGGAGTGGGCTTCCTGACTCCCTCTTCCTCTCGCCCACTTCGTCCAGTCCCCTCCAAGTGCATCGTGCTACCTTCTGACACATCTGGCATCTGTTTGCTTGCATTTTCATAAAGAAACACTGGAAAGTTACACGAGAGCCTAACAAAAGTAGTTATCTGTAAGAGGGAACAAGCTAAATGGGGATAGGGTGGGAGAAAGGTTTCCCAAAGTAAATATCATTTTATATTGTTTAAGTTTTGAACAATGTGGATTATCACTTATTCAGAAAAGTAGAGACATAAGAAATTCACAAACAAGACAAAACACAACACAGAGTCCCACCACTGCCCCAGGTCTGGTCCAACCCACCAATTTTTGCATCTGAATTATGACAAGAGCTTCCTAACTGGCCTTCCTGCTTTCACTCTCCCATTTCCTATCCACCTTCCAGTTCCTACATCCTAGCCAGAATAATCTTAAAAGTTCAATCAGATAAGCCAGCCCTACTGACTTCCTCCATAGCTTCCTACTATACTTGGAATAATAGCCACACTTCCCACACTGCCCTTAAGGCCTTGGGCAACCTGGCCGAGCTCGCTGACCCCGCAGCTCCCATGCTTGTTTGCAGCTTGCTCCAGCCAGCTGCCCCCCTTGCCGGCCCTCCACAGCACCCTGGCCCTGCTCTTGCCCCTGCCTAGAAGTTTGCATTGCTCGCTCCCTCACCTGGAGTTTCACTTCCTCAGGTGAGGCCCTCCCCACCCACTCAGTCTAAACTAGCACGCTTCCCCCCACCCCGGTGGCCCTTCACAGGACTCAGGATGAGAATGGACGAGGAACGGTCCCCCGTTGGCAGCGCCTCTCTGTGCTGCTGTATCTCCAGCTCTAATGTCCACTGAATGAAGGAGCGAGCCACTCCCCTGTTTCTTGGCTCATTTCACCCTATTTCCCACGCTGGCAGGGCCCAAGCACCCCCAAGGACAAACGTCAACTTTCTCACAGCTCACAGTCCGGCGTGAGGGCAGCCTTGGACGGAGCGCCGCGGAGCCGCGAAGGCTGCCCTGGGAGCCGCAGCCCCGAAACCACAGGGCCGCTGGCGTGCGCCCAGCACTTCCTGCATGAGCGCCAAGGCGCGGAGCTGAGGGCCTGGCATGATGAGCTTCCTGAGTCCTCAAAGATCCTACGGCCATTTTACGCGTGTTGAAAGGCGAGCGAAATTGCCGCGCTGGCACCAGCCGGCAGCCTGGCTGGGTGCTCCGCACACGTGTGCCACTCCCGGGGACTAGGGAAAGGGTGTGCAGGCCCCGAGTGGGTGCAGCCAGAAGAGGAGATGGGACAACGGCAGCAAAACCGTGGGCGGCAGAAAGACCCCTCCCAAACCGGCCTTTGTCTCCACAGGGATGCGGGGAACCAGGCTCACACCAGAACAAGGCAGGAACCTTTCTCTTCCAAGCCTCTCAAAGGTGTTTTATTTGCTTTTCGTTTTTCTTTTTTTAAACAATAATGGCACATTAAACAAATTAAGAATTACAGAAAAGGGAGCATGTCGTCGAGTCTGCGTTCACATTGTCCTGTGTGTGCTCCCCTGGGGCCTGCTGGGGCTCCAGCCTCTTGGAAGGGCCTCCCCAGGGGCCGGGGCACCGTCCCTCTGGGCCCCACTGGAGGCAGGTGGGGAGCCAACCCTGGCTCAGGCTTCTCTGGGGCCCCCAGGATGCTGGCAACCCCTCCCTCTCTCCATACCAGAGCTGGGAGCTGCCAACATTAGGGAACTTATTTTGGTCCCCACAGGGGACTCTTTCAGGGGCAGGACCCTCCCCCACCCGGCAGGAGACAGCACCCCAGCCTGGCCCAGTCGCCCCTGGGAGGTTGGGGTGTCTCTCCACAGTCCTCTCTCCAGCCCAGCAGACACCATGCCAGTGCACTGGCTTCAGGCCCAACCCCAGGGCCACCCCAGCAGGCACATGAGTGACAGATGTTTGGCCTCCTCTGCTGACCCCGGCCAAGAGCAGGAGGAGTCCCCAAACTCCAGGGCTCTGGCTCAGAAGGAAGGGCTGGGTGAGGAAGGGGAAAGAGGTACAGGGTTCGGGGCTCGGGGCTGAAGCTGCCAGGTAGGGAGGAGAGAAGCGACAGGGAGCTGCCTGAGGGGCAGGGGCACCCCCTAAAGCTCTGTTAACAGGTCTTGGGTTTGGGTGGGGGTGCCTGGGCGGGGTGGGGGGCCTGGGAAGAAAGAGGCAGAAAGAGGCTCCTGTATCCCCTGCCATCCTACCTCTGGTTCTGGGGGCACAGGGCCAGGTGACAAGACCCCAGGCCCCACCTCTCAGAAAGGGAAACGCCACACTGCACTCAGCCAGCTCTCAGCCCGGTCCTGGTGGGAGGGCAGGACCCCACCAGCCCAGGCCCTGCCCAGCCCCGCCTCCCAACGCCCACTCCTAAGGGCACCCCTCCGTGGGCCAACGGGACCACTAGCTGGTGGGGGCCCCTGCTGACCCAGGGCCCAGGTCCCCCAGCAGCTCCTGAACCCCCAGCCCTGCCCACGCCCTTGGCTCTAGTCTTGCTGCTCGTTCATTTCCATGTCGGACACCAGGATGTTCTTCTCCGTGGCCTCGCCGGGGCCGGCCGAGCTGCGGCTGTAGCGGGCGCCCTCGAAGGCCCCTCGCTCGACGCTCTGCCGCCGCCGGTAGAGGATCAGGGCCGCGGCAAGCAGCGCCAGCAGCAGCAGCACCGCCACCAGCACCACCACCAGGGCCGCCGGGTTCTCTGGGAGCGCTGCTGCAGCAAGGGCGACATCGGGGCTAGAGGTGCCACCCCTGCCGGGCAGCCCTCCTGCCCCCGCCCTGGCCACTAGGGAGGGTGAGAAGAGGAACGGGCTAAGGCCAGTGAGGGTCAGCACTGCCCGTGGCTCACCTGATGGGGAGAAGCTGCTCTCCTCAGCTGCGGGGAAGAGAGAAGGACCAGTCAACATTTTTAAAAAGTGAACACCTGTCGGCACGTCCTAAGTGTCAGACCCTTTAGAGTCATTTAATCTTCACTGTAACTCCCGGTGGTGGGTGCTGTTATTACCCTCACTTTACATGTAAGGTCTAGAGTCCCTAAGCGATGGAGCCAGGACGTCAATCCTGTCTGTGACCTTACAAAGCAACAGGGAAGGATGATCTCTGCACCTTGTCTGGTTGGGAAGATAAATCCCCAGGCTGCTCCTTCTCAAGGACCAATTTACAGGAGGGGAGGTGTTTCCCTGCTGCCTCCCGCCTGCTCTGCTCGTGCTCCCACCCACTTCGCCCCCGGCCCTAGGGGTGCTTACCCCGAGGGAGTTTGCAAACGACGCCCATGGTGACGTTGGTGCAGGCGCCGGGGCGCCACAGCCCGCTGCTGCTCTGGATCCAGTAGCAGCTGTTGTGGCTCAGCATGCTGGGGCCCAGGCCCGGGGGCCCCCAGTTTGAGTAGTTCACAGCTGTGTTGTCCTGCCAGACCAGGGTTCCTCCTAGGGGGAAGAAGGCACTGAAAGGCGCAGGGGAGGGGGGCAGGGGGAGCAGGTGGGAGAGAGCAGGCCTGTTCTGGAGCAAACCACGCCCCCTCCCAGCCCTGGCAAGGTGTCTTCCCCTCTTTCCCCACACCCCCACCCCCAGCCACAAGAACCTACCTTTGGGGTTGAAGTTCATGCCCAGCCAGGCGCCCCGACTCTGGCCCTCGGAGCTCTGCAGGTGCTCCCAGATGAACACGTTCTCCATCTCATCCAGAATGGACAGCACCGCCCCACCGGCTGGACACAGGGAGGCCCACGTCAGGGCAGATGGGCCTCCCTGGGGTAGCTGCGCCCCCACCCCGCCCCCCACCGGAGCGGTCCCAGCTCTCCTGACACCCGGAGAAGAAGGTGGGTGCGGAGGCTGAGCATTCGTGCGTGCGCGGGGCGCGGGTAACGCCCCACACGGTGAGCCCCCGGGCGTGAGTGGTGCCTACGCGTAGAGGGCAGTACGGGCACGGCACTCGGGGGTCGCCACCTGCGGTGTTCTCGCGGGGGCTCTAGCCTGTGCTCGGGCGGGGTCGCCCGCCCGCCCACCTCGCTGGCAGCGCTGCAGCGCCTCCTTGTGGCCGAGCAGCAGCTCCATGTGGAAGGAGTAGCAGTGCTCCCGGAAGGGGATCCACGCCGAGTCCGCCAGCCCCTGGGGACAGCTGCCGTGGTAGTTTATTCTTCGGGGAGATGCGGGCCCTGTGGGATGCAGGTTTGAGGGCTGGCCCGCACCGTGCCCACCCCGCAACCCCGTCGGGTGGGCACTCACCCCGGTTATCTCCGCACACAGCTCCCTGCAACTTGGTGTCGCAGCTGGTGGTGCGCCAGGCCCCATCCACGTCTATGTAGGCGCAGCCCCCGGGCAGCTGCGGCTCCCCGTCCTGCCAGCTCGCGTAGCCCAGCGGCTCCTCCGAGACCCAGGAATACCGCCGGGAGCCCTGGGCACGAGGGGGCCGTCAGCCTTGGAGGCAGGGAAACAGCCAGCGGCTCAGGAAGGACCCGGGAGGGAAGCCGAGGGCGTGGGCAGGCAGGGCAAGGGGGTGCCCCGAGGGAAGCGGGCGGGAGGCCCACCTCCTCACTGGCCAGGCCGATCCAGAGTGGCGTGCGCAGCCCTTGGGCAGCCTGCGTGAGGAAGGCCTGGGTGAAGGGGTCGGGAACGCGGGCCAGGCTGGTGTTGCGACTCTCGCAGAGCAGGAGGGCGTCGTGCCAGCGCAGCGGCTTCTGCAGCAGCCGGAAGGTTCCATCGAGGTAGGAGAGTTCAGCGCCCGGGGCAGGGGGTGACGCCGCTGGGGATGGGCTCAGGGAGGGGTCTACAGGGAAGGGGCCAGGGTTCAGGCCGGGCTCTACCTCCCTCACTCCACTCCCAGGCTGGGGGGACAGCAGACACCAGGCAGAGCCCAGGTTTCCGCTGGGCAGAGTGTTTGGCAGAGATGAACATTCCCTGAGTGTTAGCGCAGCTGTTATTAATAGGACCTGTTTGCTAAGGAAGGGATGAGCACAGCAAGAGCCTTGACCCACCCCCTACCCAAGGAACCGAGGGCAGAAGGCTTCCTGGATGGGACTGTGGGAGCTGCGGATATAGAACCTCAGCTTCTCTGACAGCACAAATGTCAGTGCTGCACAGGCTGTCCCCAGCCAGCCCTCTGTACCCCAAACCCTCCTGCTGAGACCCGTCTGTGCTCACTGTCTTTCCCTCTTATTGACACCTTGCCCTGCTGCCCATGTGTTACCAAGCAGAGATACTTGCTCCGGGTGGTGACCCCCGAGGCCCCCTGAGGACAGGGAGCCCGTCTCATCCCTCTGGCACGGCCCACCATACTTGGCCAGTGTCGGGGCTCAGCTGGGGTTTCCACGCACTCTGATAACATACCAGCGCCCTTCTGGCACACGAAGCCATGTGTCTCCTCCGTGCAGCTCCGGTCGTCCCAGCGGCCAGTGAAGTGGGCTGAGGGGCCGTGCAGGACCACTGCACAGCTGGTCTGGAGGGTGGAAGAGCTGCTCAGGGGAGTCCTCAGCTGCTTTCCCCTCCCCTCCCCCTACCCCTTGTGGAACTGCTCACAACAGGCTGTGCTGGGGGCACAGACGCTGGGAGTGGGGAGATCCAGGGGCAAAGGAGAGCTGGGCAGGGGTGTGGATGACAGCGGGAGGGGGCAGCCTCACCAGTTTGTTGCTGCTGGGAACAGGGCTAGGGCCAGAAGGCTCCCCAGGTGCCCAGTTGGCATACAGCAGAGGCTCCTGCTCCACCCACTGGAAGTCCCTCTGCGAGGCATGGAGGCCAATCCAAAGGTCAAAGGTCACGTTGGGCAGGCTGGCTGTGATGAATGCTGCAGTCCCCAGGAAGAGAGAGTCAGGAGTGGCAAGGTATCCATCCCCTGCTTGCTCTCCTCTAGCCATTTGGTGGGGCTGTGCCACAGGGTACCGGGGCCTCCCAGGGGCTGGCCCTACCTTGCTCTAAGGGGTTTGCAATGGTGACCAGCTGGGCCTCTTGCTGTTCACAGGAGAACTGTGCCTCTGACCACTTCACTCGGTCCTGGGGGTCCTGGCCCTGGATTCGGAAACACTGCGGGGCGAAGGGGGAGGCGTGATGTCCACCTTAACTCCCTGTCCCACCAACCCAGAAACCCCGCTGCACCCCCTCAGGAGCAGACTCTGGGGAAGCTTTGGAGGCTGTGAGAGAAATTTTGGGGAACCAGGGCACCTGGGTCTGCCTGGGCAGGGCTCTGGCATTTTCTCAACATGGCACTGAAAATTCACATACACTTGTCCACCCTCTGGGAGATTTGTACATAGGACTTCTTTGAGCCAACAAAGGCTCTATTCTGACAACAGTGCCAAGCAGTGGGTGGATGAGAACAAGGTTTGTCTTTCCGCTAAACACCTTCCCGAGTGTTGCCTGAACTCTGTTACCCAGTCCTTTGAACTTACATAATCATCTCTAGGATTTTTTAATCTTTATTTTTGAGTGGTCTTTGTTAGGCAGCGGCTTTCTCACTCTACTATCCAATTTTATGTGTCTCTTTTCCTGCCTTCACTATTTCCAAAGGCTAAAGGAACCCCATGTGGAAAATATTTTGTATGAAAACACTTTCTTGAAAAATGAATTATTGTTTCATTTTTCATAGTTTCCTGATGAGAAGAAGTGTGATAGGGGAGAAAGTGTCACAAAGTTGGGCCTGAGGGAGAGCGGTAGATTGGATTCCAGCTCTAATTTAGCCTCCTGGTCTCAGGTTCCTCTTCTGAAAAATGGGAATAAAAACCTGTCTTTTGTGGGCATTTTAAGGAATAAAGATTGCAGTGCATGCATGACCCAGAGCAGGCACTCAACAAGTGAGAGCTCATACTAGGCATGAATAGATCCAGCACCAGCTTTACTGATGCAGATGCCAACTGTAGGTAGAAATTGTAAACCAGAAATAAATGCTAGTTTTTTTTTTTTATACTTGTCACAAATTTCACGCATTTGATTTCATGGAAGTACTTCAGAGCCACCTTGAGACCCCATGTAAATAATTAGTAAAATAAATCATAAAATCAGAAGCAGCAAGGTCACACAAGTACCAGCAGAAGTAATAGCTAAAAGGAAGAGAACATTCAGTTCAGTCCAGCAAGCACTTGGGTTCCCTGTCATGTGCAGGTGTATTGGATGGTATGTCAGGTACCAGTAGGCCTGCCTGCCAGGGGCTCAAAGTTGGTAGGAGGGGCAGACCTGTAACGCTTCACCTACATCCAAATGCTGTAGGGATGCAAAAGGGCACGGAACTAGTGAGGCAAGGAGTCTGGACCATTAGTAAATGGGCAAACAGCCTCTTCAAAGAGCTTTCAACAGGGCAGGAGAGTAGTTGGTATCTTCACAATGATGCTGAAAGAGGTCAATTATATATGTATAATAATATATGTGATACATTCTGTCTAACAATTAGGCAGAATCCATGAGAATAAATTTTTGGAAAATAATTAATGACATGAGAAAATGGTCAAGATATAATACCAAGAAAGAAATGTTGGGTATGAAACTGCATTATTTAGTATGATCCCAGTTATGTGAGAGAAAAAGTAGAAGGGGAATAACAAATATTGATAGTAATGACCTTTGGAAATTATGGGTGAATGTTATTTTCTCCTTTAATTTTCCAAAGTTTTAAAAAAGCACGTCTTTTTATTTTTTTGCTAAAAAGAGGTATGATATTTGCTTGGATATCCTGAGGAGGAGTAGGCATTCCATGGCACTAAGAGCTGCGCCATACTCCCAAGTATCACAAGGGTTTATGGATTTTAGTATTTAGTGTTAACCAACCTAATCCTCACAAAAGAGATAAGTGGCCTTAAAATATCTGCAAAGAAGCCATGGATTGAAGCTAATACAATGATGCCAGCACAAAGAATAAGGAAGTGGCGAGATGACCCTTCTCTTCTTGGGGCAAGTTCTTTGTCAGCTACTCAGTAAAAACCATGATGGTGTAATCAGGCCTGATAAGAAGTCAGTGCATGGGTACAAAAGTAACTGTTCATGGAAAGAAACTCACACTATAGAGAAAACATGTTTGGAAACTATATCCATTCTGATTAATTTTATTGCTCCAAACTTCCCTATTGACATGGTCAAAACACTTGAGAAGAGACTTTTCCAAATGTTTTTTTTAAAGCTTCCAAGGATGTTTGTTTTAAACCAACTTGAAAAAATGAAAAAAAAAATTGCAACACTTCTGGTTAGTTTATGAGACAAACAAGAAGACAGAAATTTACAACCCAATTTTTTAAAAGACCCATTAAAAAAAAAAAAACTTTGTCTTTAAAAGGTGGGTTCAGGAAAGAGGTCGGGGCCTCAATGTGACCAAAAGGCCAGGACTCCTAAGGCTCAGCTTTTTCACGTTCATCCCCTCTCTCCTGGCTCCCTTGGTGCCCCCACCTGGCTTCCTACCTTGTTGAGGAACTGGTTCCAGCCGGAAATGCAGCCCCCCGTGGCTGCTGGTGGCAGATGTGGGGGCTGCACCTGTCCAGAGCTGTTGCTGCGCTTGCAGATGTAGGGCAAGGCCGTCAAGCACCGCTGGTCCCCCCAGTCCTCTGCAGAGAAGGAAGGGAGGGCTGTCGCCCCCAGGGCAGGGCAGGGCTGGCAGCACCCTCGCCCAAGCCCTAGGGGCAGCGTGGGCTGGGACTCACGCCCTCTGCCCAGTTCTGAACTCAAGTCCTCCATGGCTGTAGGGACGTGGGGACAGGCCGTCCCCCTCTGGGTCAAGTCCCAATAAGATCCAGGGTTGCAGAAATGAAGAGAATGTTATGAGGCAAGGGTCCTGCCCAGGCTCGGCTCACTGCTCCCCACACCCACCCTGTCCTCAGCTGACGGCACCCTCTGTGCCCCGTCTTGCCCTCACCTCGGCTGGCTGTCATGTACACACACTTCTTGTCCTTGCCGATGGGCCGAGGTCTGCCAGGTGCCCAGGACACAAAGTTTATAACGGAACCATCTGTCCACCTGCAACGGCACCGAGCAGGGATGACCCTAGCACCAGCCTCCAGGCTCGGCCTCCCCTGTATATAGCAAGGAAAGCTGCAGAAGGGGGGCAAGGAAGAGCCCAAGTCCAGCGGCTCAGGGGCTGTAGGCTGCAGAGGGGGCTGCTTAGCCCAGTGTAGCTGGGGACCCAAGAACAGAGCCCCAGGTAAGGCCCCACCCCTCCCTGGGCACTCACTTCTCTAATTAGAAAAGAACCCTTAGAATCACAGCAGGGATCCAAGGGCGAAGATGTACTCAGGTTCCCCAGTGCTCAAGCCCCCATTCTTTCCTATCGCTGCCCAACTCTCCACCTCAAGTAAACTGAAATCCTGCCCTGCCTGTCAACGCACCCGGGGCTGAGCGCACAGAGGCTTCTGCAAACCATCATATGGTCTTGTCCATACCCTGAGGGGACTTTATTCTGATGACTGAGCCAGAACACAACACGTGCCGCCATCATTTAATCCCAGATGTGCCAGATGCTGTGCTACAGACTTCACATACCTCAGCTGTATCCTCACTAGGATCCTATGAGGCAGCTGTTATTCCCATTTTCAAATGGGAAAACCTGGGCCCGGAAAGGATACATCACCTGCCCCAGGTCACACCCAGAGAGGAACAGGGTGGATTCAAATCCAGGCCTGTCAGTCTCTCTGTGCCTTGCTGCCTCCCACCTCCAGCCTGGGCCCTGGTTGGCCGTCCCGCCGCTGTCCCTACCTGAAGCGGCCGTCGCTTTCCGCGGTGTGCAGGCCGATCCACCAGTGCTGCTCCTGGCCCCGGGAGAACTGGGGAGGCCGGCCGGGAAGGTGAGGGCTGGCGGGGCCTATTCACGCCTCCTCCAGGGGCCTGCCCTCCCCGCCTGCAGCCCCTGCCTCCCTCACGCACCCACCTTCTGCAGGCTGTGGCCCAGGAAGGCGAGCTCCGCCTGGCTGTGCACGGAGGCCAGCTCGGCCTGGAACCACGTGCAGATGCGCTGTGCCTGTGCCCACGTGGAGTGGTGCTCAAAGAACTTGTACTCAGCCTCCTGGAAACGCACCCATTCCCGCCGGCCTGCAGGCACAGTGCAGGGTGCAGAGTGGGTGGCCAGGCTGGGGCTGCCCACTAGACCCCGGAGGTAAAGGCAGGGCCAGGGCTGGGCCAGGGCAGGCAGGGGGTGGGCCTGTGCGCCTATCAGACCCAGGCAGCGGAGGGGCCGGGCACGGGGCCCAGGGCCTGCACTCCTTGCAGTCGGGGGCCGACACGGCCGAGGATGCCGTGATGCCAGCCATCTCAGTCCCCTCTGTCTCTGCTGGAAGCCCGGTCAGTCTCTGGGGGGGGCCGCCCCTCCCCTCTCAGGGCTGTGTGGGGCACGGGGTGGGCAGAGCCTCACCTTGCGGATTGACGTCATCAGGCTCCCGCACGTCTGTGCCTGTGGGGACAACGTGGGCAGACAGGCTGAAGGGGAAGGGAGACCCTCCCCTGGACAGCTGGAAGCCTGGACACCTGGACACCTGGACGCCCGGCGCCCTCAGCCCATTTCCCGCCCCCCACGCCCACCTCTAGGGATCTTGCAGATCCAGTCCAGCTGCGTCTCGCACTGCATGGCCACCCACTGCAGCGAGGCCAGGTCGAGCACGGCACAGGCCCGGATTCCGTCATCGTCATGCCGACTCCGGTCGAAATTGTGGTAAGAGAACTGGGGAGGAGGGCGAGGAGCAGAGGAGAGAGTGGGGGGCAGTGTGAGGTTTGAGGCTCAGGCTGCTCCCGTGCCCGGAACAAGTATAAGATAGGCCCGGCCTGAACGGGGCACCCCTACCCTGGCCTGGGCTCAAACCCCATCCTCCCCATCTCCTGCTGCCCTTAACCTGCCAGCGGGGGCCAGGGACCCCCACCCCTGCCAAGCCCCGCCCACTTCCCAGGCCCACCTCCTCCGGGCCCCGCCCCCCTCCAAACCCCCTCACCCCGAGACCGTCGCTCCAGCGCCAGCTCTGCCCTGCTCCGGGGTCCCGGCGGCTCAGACCGACCCAGAACCAGTGCTGCTCGTGGATCTCGGGTTCTGATTCACTTCAGTCCAAACAGGGGCGGGGGGTGAGGGAGGAGAGTAGGGGGGGACAGATGAGAATGAGAGGAGCCCTGCTCCTGGCCGCTGTGACCTGAGCAGCTCCCCGGCCTTGGCACACTCCATCAGCGCTTCACATTCCCAGCTGGGGCTACTTTTTAACCGTTCACTCCCCAGAGAGAACTGGGGAGAGCTGGACTCCGTGCCCAGCTAAAGGGACAGGCCTGGCTCCACCTTCTTTGACCCCCATTGGGTGGGGGATGCCCTGCAGGCTTTTCCTTGAGGGAATCTGGGAAGTTGATGAGGACGTAGTATAGGCCAGGGGCGCTGGATTCAAGCCCGGGCTGGGCCATGCACCAGCTCTGTGACCTTGGGCAAATAACCGAACCTCTCTATTCAAGAGGGTCAGTGATAATAAATACTTCCGAGCGTTGCCGAGGATTAATGTTAGCATGGTGCCTGGCACATGGTGAGATCTGATAACTGTGAACTGCTATAATTTGTATTCTGAATAATGTAATCTCAATGTTTGCTGCTGGGAGGAGATATCCCTGGAATTTAGATTTTAGGGAGCCTGGATCCATTGGGATTTTTCCCAGCACCGAGGGAGTGTAGCTGCTAGATGTACAGGATGCTCTGAGCCCACAGAGATAGGGTTCAGGAGGGACCCCCATGGAGGGACCCCATGAACAAACACTCAGGTTTGCAGCCTTGTGCCTCTTGTCTTTCTAGAAAAGCTGATTCTTGAGGAGTGTGGGTTACTATGAGATGATGTATAAGGGGGGAAATGCTCGGTTTGGATCAGACTGTGGGAGATTCTGCAGTGGGGAAGGTGGGATGGGGGAGGTGGGTTACTTATGTTAAAGTTTATGCGTCTGGGGGAGGATGTGCTGGCGAGCCACATCGGGCCTCCGAAGACCAGTGGGTTCTCCCAAGGCTCCAGGAAGACAGTGGCTACTTGAGGGAGGATGGAATGGTCCCGGCACTAGTAGCAGTTCCCTGGGTCATTCCTCAGGCGACTGGTGTCACTTCACTCTGCCCCCTTGCCCTGTGCTCAGAGAAACCAGGCGTCTCCTGGCCACACCAGCTCCCACACATGCGCATGCAGACCACCTTGGCTTCAGACACAGGCGTTCCTGCCCCCACCAGCCCAGGGTCAGTACCCAAAGATCTTGTTGAGCATGTTGGCCACAAAGTGCTCCTCCTCATAGCTGGCCAGGCTGAGCAGCTGGGCCCCCAACTCTCGGCAGGCCCCCTGGGCCTGAACCCAGCTCTTCTTGTCCTGAAGCCGGTCTGAGCTGAAAACCTGCAAGATCAGAGTCCAGCTGAATCAGTCTCCCGGCCCAGATCCCTGGAGGCACCTGCTGCAGAGCCCATGGTGGCAGGGGCCTGGGGCCTCGCTGGTTAGTTAAGGGCAACCCTGCTCATTGGAGGAGGAACCCCCAGGGAGGAGGAGCTAGCCCAGCCAGTGCTTAAGGAATGCCCTTCTGTCCCATCCCCCCAACCAGCCAAGAGGTCTGGGCTCTCCTCCCAGCAGAGCCACAGCGTTCCTTGCCCTCCCTGGACTTGTAGTTTCTTCATGTAATAAAAAGGCCTTGGACTACATCACTGGTTCCCAACCCTGGCAGGGTTTTAAAATGTAGGTTACCAAGCACTACCCTGACCTACTGGATCCAAATCCATGGCTGCCTAGATTATAGCTTTATCAAACTCCCCAGATAATTCTGGAGAGCAACCAGACTGGCCCCAACATCTGGGAAAATCTGAAACAGATGGTGTCTATGGTTCCTTCAATTCTTCAGCTGTTTATTGAGCCCCTACTATGTGCCAGGCCTCAGTTCCATTTTATCCAGATCAATTCCCACTGACAAATGTTTCACCAGAAGTGAATTCCATGTGCAGTCTGGGCTGAGGAAAAGTATGTCCCCCTTTCTAGATCATGGCTGGGTCCCACCGGGATTCCTCCAGGTGGGGTGCCTTCTGCTCCTGCCCCCACCCCCATCCCTGCCAACAGGCTGTCCTACCTTATAGCAGTGCCGGAGTTTGGGGTCTGAGGCCCAGCCCTGGGGACAGGAGCCGGTGAGGCTGGGCGTGGGGTCGGGCCCGGGCAGCTCGGGCGTCACTGGTGTGCCCAGACTCTGGCGGCAGATGTAGCGAGCCCGGAACACGGTGCAGTTCTTTACCTCCCACAGCCCCATGGCGCTGCCTGTGGCCAGGGCCACGCAGCCCCCACGGCTGTACCCTGAGAAGGGAGAAGGGAGACCCGCATGCTGGGAAGACTCAGGGTCTCGCCCGTCCTCCCTGCAGGGACACACCCTGTGACTGGGGCCGGGTGGGAGGAAGGGAAGGAGAAGCCAAGGGACTAGCTCCAGTCCTAGCTCTGTGTTTTCTCACTGTGAGCCTAGGGCAAGTTCTTAACCTCCCTGAGCCTGTTTCATCATCTACCTCATCGAGTAATTGAAAAGGTTAAAAAAGATAATGGCTGTGCAATGTAATAGTACTAATGGCACTATTAGTGCTATTAGTAGGGTGTTCACTATTGTAAGTGCTAAGGCTCAGCTCAGCCCTGCAGGGAGGAACCGTTATCCCTAGTATCGGATGAGGAGACCGAGGCCCAAAGGATGCCCAGCTACTGTGTATCAGCATCAGGATCCGAGGCCCGGCAGTTTGGCCCCATAGCCCGTGCTCATAACCACTCCACCGCACTGTCCAAAAGAGGACTTGACTGAACAGTCCTGGGTCTCGGGACTGGCACCCCCAAGTCGTTGAGGAAAGTGAAAGCAGGGGGCCGCGTGGGCGCCGTGCGGGAGGGGCTCACCGGGCTGGTCCCGGTTCCAGTGGGTGTACATGACCTCGTCCCCGCTGAGCCAGCGGAAGGAGCCGGTGCTGTTGAGGTCCTGCAGAGCCGTCCAGAAGTACTCGCCATCCCAGTTGTAGATGAGGCTGCTGACGAAGGCCTGCTCAAACCTGCGGAAGGGGCCACACAAGGCAGGGAGCTCAGCCCCTGGCCAGATACCCTGCCCCAGGAGCTCGGATGCTGCTTCCAGCCAGTAACTTGCTCAGGGATGCAGGACCCCTGGGAACCCCACGTCTGCCTCATGGAACCACCCAGTTGCCCCGTCTACTATTTGCATGTCCTTGCCTGGCCAAGAAGGAAGGAGAAAACCAGACACGGCTAAGGCATCCAACCCACACCAACGGCCACTCCTGCCCGAATCCTGCCCCATACCAGGATCACTTAATAAAGGAGAGTCACTCTTGGGACAGGATTAGAAAACGGCTCTGGGGCCTGGTGAAGCTCAAAGGACTGGGGTTCCCTGGGCATGGCAGCAGTTTGGTGGCGGGCTGTGTTAGGCCGGGATATGGGCTGAGGCTGGCTGGGGTGCCCGCTCCCTGCTGTACCTGTTGGTGATGGTGACCAGCTGGGAGCCGTGGCCGGTACACATGCGCCGGGCCTCGCTGTAGGTCACTTGGTCCTCTCCCAGCCAGTAGCAGGATGGGCTGTGCCATGTCCAACCCTGGCTCAAGAGAGCGGGCAGAAGAGCAGTGTCTGTGGGGAGGGAGACTCCACTCCTCACCCATAAATCCCGGGGTGGGGAGATGCACTCAGTGACATCACTGAATGTGCCCCACAGTGGGTGCTGGGCGGAGGGAGCCTGGTTTTGATACCAGAGATGGCGGTTCCAGTGGCTGCGGAGTGAGCTGGGAGCGTGGGCCGCCCCTTGTCGCTTTTCGCCCTTCCCCGCGACCTCTGCCCACAACTCCTCAGACCAGGGGTGGCTCAGGGGAGGTCACCCAGGGGCCCAGGCTCGTGGCCTGGCTCAGAAAGATGAGCGGCCCATGGAATCCCTCTTTGGGGATTCCCATAGTGGGGAAGTTGCCACTGGCTGAGATCCGGAGCCTGAAAGTAGTGGACAATTCCAGGATATAGAGGGCTGGGTAGTCCTCGGGTCCCGGAAAAGCTGGAGAAGGGGAGGCCGCAGCCGGGGACGAGAGGGACACGGCGGACAGAGGCTCGATGGGCACGAGGCTGCCGAGGTGTGGGCTCCCGGGCCCCCAGGGTACCACCCCACAGACCCCTCTCCGTGTGGACCACCCTGGGGGGCTCTGCTCCCAGCCTCCAAGCCCCCTGCCTTCCAGAGGAAGAACCAAGGCCCAGAGAAACGAAGGTCAGGCAGACAGCGAGACCTGGAGCCGGGGCCCGCACCCCCCTGCCCTCCCTTGCCATAGCCCTGCAGCCCTGGGGTGGGCTGAGGTGGGGAGGGAGACGCAGGCCTCTGGACAGAAGTGAAGCAGATGCGTGCGCTGTGGGGCATCCAGGGAGGCCCAGCAGGGGCTGTGCGAAGACCTCCAGCTACTCAGCACCGCCCCACATTGCAAGTCCACCCTAGCGCTAGGGCCCTTACTATTTCCTCCCCCCACCCCCAGGACAGATGCCCTGGGCCATCCCTGATCAAGCTGGTCCCCAGACCGGTGAGCCTCTGTGGGCTCCTCCCTGTTCTCTCCTCCCCTGCTGGAAGTCATGCCTGTCAGCATTTACTGCTCCAGCCCTGGGGCAGGGCTTGGCCAGGGTAGTGTGTTAAGGGGGCTTACGCCAAAGGAAACAGGAGTCAGAGGGTCAGCAAGGCGCTGGCAGGGGGAGTGTGACCACCGGCAGGGCAGGGGCCAAAAATGCCGCAAAGTGTCTTATGAGCAACGTCCCCCCACCCCTT